>BDIU01000058.1:0-285834 GCA_002118135.1 Trebouxia sp. TZW2008 | reverse complement strand
GAAACCTTACATTCCATGCTCTGCTTCAAGTCAAAATTTCAAACGAGGGGTGACGAGTAATCTGGCCATGGTTGCCCCGCCCTCGTCTGGGACCGAAACGCCAAAAGCGCGACGGTCAAACTTCATGCTGAATGCGACTGCTGACTTCAAGTTCCTGAAAACATCTGAGAATCAGGCATCGCTTGTCGCAGCCTTGCTTAGCACTTCAGCTCTAATAGCAATGCGCCATTGCGGTGCCTAGTATTGCTAAGCAGAAAGCAACTTACGTGCAACTCTTTGCACACTGTCAGTAAGGATGGGGCGACAAACCAAACCAACCAGAAAACCGCGGGCACAGCTGCAACGAACCCTCGCCCCGTCTAGTGGTATGCTAGGACAGAGTTCAGATGCGGATACAGATACAGGAGAAGGCAGTCTCGACGCAACACGCCAAGCAGGCAGCAGGGTTGCTGACCTTACATCTGTAGAACTGCAGGATCCCAGGTATGCTCTCAACATCATTGCAACACTGCCACTGCATGCAAGGGATGCGTGAGAACACACTCTCATGCAGAAGAATGTAGTAAATTCGCTGCATTTCTTGCAAAAGTCCCCTGTGCATACAGGACCCCTAGTGATATTGACGTGGTCAACATCGAAAAGGTGTCAACTGCGATGGTCAGTCACATGCCACACTACCTGTCAGAGTTCCAGAAAGCTTGGGGATCTGCGCACATGCAGAATGACAAGATTGCCTGGAGGGCATACACTGCTGCTGAGAGGGTGACCAAGCTAGCAGCAGGCATGGCTATTGAACTGACATGCCCGGTCTTCACTCCAGCCCTCAGGTACTAGCTGAACATGGATCACATCCTGCGACTTGTTTGGTGTATTGCATGTGTCAGCTCAATCTATGCCTTGCTGCCCTGTTCAAGGAGTCCATGGCCACTGGCAAGATTGCACAATCAGGAGCGTGATGCACATGCTTTCTCATGCATAGCTTGCAGCACTGCATATGCTGTTTGCAGTGCTGTTTTGCACATCACCAGCGTGCTAGACTCGCAAAGCCTGCTGTGCTATATATTGAATGCACAGGTTCCTGTAATCAGCAACACTTAGCTACCGCCGCATGCCTCATGCACTCATGAAGGTCGCATGTATTTTCTTTCTTCTGTCTAGGTAGGAGATTGGCTTCTACATTTTGTGCAGTAGCCCTGAATTGCATCTTCTTTCAGTACTTGCTGTGTGCGACGGTTTGACTCTGCGAATGTTTTTGTTGCAGCCTTGTGAGTTTGGTGGGTCAAGCTTTCAGCTCTATTGAGATCAAGCCTCCTGGTGCTGCCAAGAGTCTAGAGGACACAGCACCACTGCTGAGGTGGACTCATCCTGACAGGTACACATTCTTCTCAGCATAGCTGTGTCAATTTGTGCACAGCTTCAAAAGTGGTTGCTCTAAAATTGTATGAGTGTTGGACTTGAATGCTCACGACGCACTGTCAATCTCTTGGCTTGACGCGACAAAGTCAGCACACTGCATTTTAGCTCCCTACAGGGCAGTAATCAGTAGCAACATGGCGTTGTCCTGTAGTCTTGCTCCTGAAAGTGCTGCTCAAAAGTGCTAAACATGGCACAGCCTGCTGTTGTTCTGTCCATTGCCTTCAACCTCATGGTTAACAAGCAGTCATCATGTTTCTGTCCCATCAGCTTGCTATTGCAGAAAACAGTCTTCTTTCACAGCTGCAGTTCAAGCTGTAACATGTGTTGCTGTTTTGTAGGCAACAGATGGTGTATATGCTAGGCTTCAGAGCAAACCTAGACTTTGCAGAGCAGGTGGAAAGTAATGGTGGTCTGTCAGACGCCTGTACCAAGTCTGGCTGGCGCTTTGAGAAGTTCAGCATCAGTGAGGGGTGCCTGTACAGCTGGGCCTGGGGTAAGGCCTGCGCCCATCAGGTCCCCCCCTGCCTGAGGGTCAAGAAGCAGTCTGGCCCAGTGCTCAAAATGCCCTCAGTCGCAAACACTGCACAAAGGTGAGCCAAAAGTACAGCTCACTCAGCATTGCTTAGTCAAGCAGGCCCAAACAGCAAGACCACATTGTATTGTCAACGCCACGCAAAGCAGAGCTCGAGCCATGTAGCAACAGGAATGCTGTAGATATGCTGGAGCAACAAGGCTGTAATGGGCAAGCGTAAGGATGAGTGTGAAACACATACAAGCTGCTCTGGGAATCACCATTCCTAAGGGTTGCAAAGTTGGCAGCTGCATGTGTCGGTCAAGCATGTCATCGTTTTCGGTGGAGCAGTCTAGGCGTGGCACATCTGTCGTTCTGAGGCATGGAGCCCCTCTAGCTTGTGACCACAGGCTGAGCAACCCTCCACGCTTGTGCGATTGGAGGATTGAAATACATGATGGCCTGTGCTTGTTTCACACACCATTATGTACACAGACTCCAATGACACAATGACAGTGTGCCTCCTTGCTGCACCAGATGCCGCTGCATTACAAGTGAAAATGCCTCATCCTGAGGCATGCATCAGCTCTGTCCGCAAAAGACTGAGCAAGCCACCATGATTGTGTCATAAAACCTGTGTACATGATGGCCTGTGCTCGTTTCACACACCATTGTGTACACAGACCCCAATGGCACAGTGACAGTGTGCATTATGGCTGCATGAGATGCCACTACAACACAAGTGAAGCTGCATGCGCCATTTTGGGGCATGCATCAGCTAAATCTGTCAAAGACTGAGTAAGCCTCCATCATTATGCCATTAGAATCAGTGGCCTGTGCTTGTTTCACACACCATCATGTACACAGACTCCAATGGCACAGTGACGGAAGCGCCTGCTTGCTGCACAAGATGCTGCTGCAACAGAAATCCCTGTACATAGAAGCTGTTCAAGCTAGCAAGAAAGTCCTCCATGCACATTGTCCTCAAACACACTTGCTCCTCAACCTGAAGCAAAACCACCTGTGTTACTTTCCGCTACGTAGACGTCAATTGAGTTCTACGTTGACTGACTGCTTTTCTGTCACACAAGAGCTAAAAGAAGATGTTATTGCTGTCCTTGTTCTGCTTACGAACTAAGCGCCTTTCTGCTAACGTGCTGTGTATGCTGACTTGTGATATTTCTGCAGGTTGGCCGCCACTGCAGTCAGTCAGTGGGCAAATCAGCACCAGCCTTCCACCAGCACCTCCAAAGCCAGCCCAACCATCATCTGCATCAGCCAAGGGCCGCGCTACAAGCCCAAGACAGCTGCGCAGAAGCAGCAGCCGGTCACTCTGCAGTTGTCTACAGCAGGCATCTTTGACTCTGCACCGGTGTGTGAAATCCCCCGCCGCAGCAGAACATATATATGTACCATAGACTTTACCTTGATCGCTATATTACCTGTTACTGTAGTACAGCCATATAGTATCAAATGTTCGGGATCAGCACAATCCTCTCGCGGCAGATGCCGCCCCATTTCTCGCATTCACGCTTCTGATGAGCCTACAGTGCGCACACCTGGGAACATCCATCCATGCAATCTGGACACATCAAGCACAACTGCTTGGGTCAATGCCCCTGATCTGTACACAGCAAGCACAGACTCAAGAGGCAGCTGTCAGTCTGGCCCACCCAAGACGCTTCCAGATCTAGAGGTCAGATGCTCACCAGCCAGCAGAGAGATGAGAGCGCGAGGAAGAGGAGCGCGCTTGAGAGCCTCATGCAGCCCTGCTCACAGGACATGTGATTTGACAGAGGAAGATTCAATGCCCTCAGGCCACAGAGGTCCTGATACAAGCATGAGAGGCAGAGCGCCACAGTACAGGATCTCACGCAGTCCAGGCACTGGCAATTGGAGGGAGTCACGCCCCCTGTCCCTAAGATACACTCAGCAGCAGCGCTTGCCAGAGAGTCCAGCCACCAATATAAACAGACAGTCACAGCAGCTTTGCTGCAGCCGCGCTGACTTTGAGACAACTTTCCTGGAAGACCTGGACAGCTTTGAAGAGCAGAACATCAGGCCTGATACCACTTTTGACGGCAAACTTGACACTGGCTTAGGTGCTGAAGCAGTGACACTGACTGAGCAGTCGAGAGCATCCAAATCCATGCCAGATCTCTTTATGGATCAGACTGCCAAGCCCTGGGTGCCTAGCAGAGATTGGCCACCGCTCATACTCGAAAGATCATCACACCGCCCTAGCAGGGTGGACGGGTCACATATACTGCCAGGGGATGACATCGTTGATGTCAGCGAGGCTGGCTCAGCGTTAGTCACTGCTCATGAGGCAACAGGGGTCCAGAAGCCCTGGGTGCCCAGTAGAGATCAGCCTCCACTCATACTGAAGAGATCGTCACACCGTCCCAGCAGGGTGGACAACTCACGTATACTGCTTGATGATGACGACAACATTGCTGACAGCAAGCCTGACTCAGCGTTAGTTGCTGCTCAAGAGGCAACAGGGTTCCAGAAGCCTTGGGTGCCCAGCAGAGATCAGCCGCCGATCATACTGAAGAGATCATCACGCCGTCCTAGCATGGTGGACAAGTCACGTGTACTGCTTGATGATGACGACATCACTGACAGCAATGAGGCAATCCTCAAGAGCCCTGGGGCACTGCCAAGCTGCCCCAGGGCATTGTCAAATAGCCCTGGTGCTCAGCCACTACAGCCTGGCAGGCAACCTTGCCAGCCTGGGTTGAGAACTGCACCATGCCATGGAGTCACTTCCAATGAGACCCACACACTTGGCACTGCAATTACAGCCAATGTCAACTTGCTCCCATCAGCAACAAACGCCAAGGTAAGCACGTCTTGCGAGCACAATTGTCACATGTTTGCTTAGTGATCTTGCTGTGCTCTGGCTGATTTTGGCAGAGCAGCTTGTTTTGGGTATTCCTACGAGGGCCTGCCATACTTGACCGTGTAAAATCAGGCAAAATGATGGAGAATGGATGTACTGGCATTTACCCTTGCACAGCTGCAATTTAGCATTGTGACTCTGCATCAAGCATCCTCTACCAATGTTGACAGCTGTCAAAGTGTGTCTGATGCTTTGCAACCAGTATCTTTGATGCCTGAAACTCTACTGCTGCAACGCAGGTCACTCAAGAGCCCCTCAATGACCAAGACTCATTTACCAAGCAAGTCAAGACCACGCACCAGCAGGACAAACTGGACACATCCCCTGGTGCAAGACACCATGATTCAGGTATGCCCTCTGCCAATCATGACCTGCATTGCAGAAAATGCATTCAGAATGCACATACCAAAAATTTTGTTCAGCAAGGTGTAGCAAAAGCAAGTGATACTTTGACCGCAATTTGCAAGTCCCAAGATGCCTCGGTTGCAGTCACCCGCGCCCCCCCCCCCACCCCCCCCCCTCCCCCCNNCCCCCCCCCCCACACCCCCCCCTCCCCCCGCGTCCCCAATTGAAATTCATTTTATGAATCTCAGCTGCCATCGCACCCACTGTTGCTGTTGCAGGACACATACTAGTCATGCCAAATCTGTACCAGCCACTCCCAAGCTAAACGGACATTGCTGCAGGTGCAACTTCTAGCAAGCTGCTGTCACTCAAGCAGCAAGACCACCCTGAAGAAGTCACTCAGGGGCTCAACACATTGAACACCAAGCACAGCAACGGTGAGGCTCTGGACTACAAGCCTCAGCTCAATAACACAGACAGCACAGTAGCTGATGCAACCACAGAACTTGAGCAGGGACCTGTGCCTGACAGCCAAGCTCGGTCAATGCAGCAAGCAGAACAGAGTGAGCTGGTTCAACCCACTCAGGCTGTAGATGAGTTCCAGCTGCTGCGTCAAGGCCTAAACAGCTTGCTGGGAGCTCGTCATCAGCTGCCCTTGTACTCAGTTCCCCTTTCCCTAGACAGTGATCTGGACCATGCTGCTTGGGCCAATCAGCAAGGGCAAATTGAGCACTGCGAGCAACAGCCAATGTCAGGCAGCAGTCACAGCTCAATAGACTGTGAGCCTGACGGCACAGAGCAGCAACAGCAGTCAAACTCTATTCACAGCTCAGCAGTCTTAGAGTCTAGTGACACAGAGCGGCAGCCACAGTCAGGCATCAGTTACAGCTCAGCAGACTTTCAGTGTGATGACACAGAGCAGTTACAATCAGGCGCCCGTCACAGCTTGACAGACTTTGAGTCTTGTGAGACAGAGCAGCAGCCACTATCAGGCTCCAGTCAGTGCGCAATAGAACTCAAGTCTATTGACACAAAGCAGCAGCCACAGTCAGGCGCCAGTCACAGCTTGGGAGGTTTTGGGTCTGGTGACACAGAGCAGCAGTCACAGTTAGGCTGCAGTCAGTGCTCAAAAGGCCTTTTGTCAGATGTCATAGAGCAGCAATCACCTGAGCGCATCGATCACGAGGGTCTAGTCATACACACAGCAGCCGCTGTTGGTGTGGCAGTCACAACAGAAGAGAAAATCCAGATTGGGAGCCAGGATTTCACCACGCATCAGCCAGTGCCTCAGCCAGCCAGCAGTGATGCAGCAGCTGTCGCTGCTGGGGCAAGTTCAGCAGTAGACAGTTTGCAAGCTGAAAGCCAGAATTTCACCCTACTTCAGCCAGTGCTGCAACCAGCCAGCAATGACGCAGCAGCCTCTACTGGCGGGGCAGCTTCAGTGGAGAAGGGTTTCCAGGCTGGCAGCCAGGGTTTTGCCACCCATGACCCAGAACCTCAGCCAGCCTGCAGTGACACAGCAACAGATGCAGAGTTTGGGGCCTCTGATAATGCCCCTGATACAGCTCCACCAAAGCAGTGAGTTTCCCTTATTTTGATTCTTCAAGTCAGCACCTAGTGATTTGCAGCAATAGTAGTGCCTGCAGCTCCTGATAACATGCTGTCAGCATAACAGTAACTGCCCTGGACACAGCCGCTTAAGGCATTCTTGCTTTGCTGATGCTGCAGAAGCTAAGTCTAGCGCGTGAGGTTCTACTCTTTGTTTCAGCTACTAGCTATCTCATCACCGCCAGCACTTGCAGTTGGCAACCTGTCTACATGTATGCTTTTGGCTGTTTGGCTTCCTTGACCCAGCATATGTGGACATATTCACACCTTTCATGTCCCAGGTATTTCAGATAGGCAATAGTGCACTGATGTCTGTGCATCGCTCCTGCAGGCATGCAAGTTACTGCTTTGCAGTGCTTGATGGGATTCTTCACTGCTGTTACTATGTAGCTGGCGCATGTTGTGGCATGGGCCTTGGACTCACAAAGCTGTGGCAAAACCTGAACCTTGGGCTCACAAAGCTGTGGCACCACTAAGTGCCCTCAAGGTGTGTCCATGTTGGCACTTCATATTTGCATCATCTGCACATGCAATACAGCTGTGACACAGTGCATGCGTACTCTGAATGATAGGCACGCTGCCGCATGGTCCCAACTTGCTTTTGCTGTTGTTTCTGCACACACCCAGCAATCCATGTATGGAAAATGGAGCAAAGCTGTTGCTTTCATGCAACACCAGTGTCATAGCCTGTGAAGCCAAACAGGCTAGTCCAGACTTTTGTCCAAAGTCTGCAATCAGCCTGCCCAACAGCACAAAGCATTCCAGCATGTTGTTCTCCAACTTGTGCCAGTGATACATGCCATGTAGGACTCAATGAGACAGTGCATCTGAGCCAAGGGTGCTGGTCTGAAGATCTGCATGCACTGATGCAAGGAGCTTAAGACAAGACTATGTCAATTTACATTTTACAACCCTGCTGCAGGACAACAGCAATGTCAGTGAGACTAGGTATGAGCGCTTTCAGTGTGTTCCTGTGCCAAGGGTTTCCTAGCGGCCAGCTTTGAGACCTGCCTGGCCATTTGTGTCCAAGACTTGCTAGTGGTGCAGGCTTCACCATTGTACAGCTCTGTACGTAGAAGCCTTGTTTGTGTCTTGTGCAGTCTGTTTGCTCAGCAAAGGCAGTGCTTGCGATTGAAGCTCTATGAATACTACAGTAACATGATTGGACTGGATAGAGTGACGCCAGGACTGATTTCAAACTTACTACGTCAGTGAGTGCTGTTTGCTTCATGCAGACAGCATTGCATGCTGAAAGACATCACATTCTTCGCCAAGACAGTTTGCGTTTTGAGGCCAAGCAATGGCTGGAATGTGATGTTATGTCACTTTCTGTTGCTGCATTATGCAGCAAAAGGAGTCGAGCAGCATTGGTACTCACAGTGCTCTGGGGACCAAATTGCAATTCTGCAACTCAAGTTGCACATACCAACAGTGTGCGTGCGCAGTACGGCACACATGCCTCGCTGATGCAGTCAGCCGTAAAGCTGTCATGCAAGACATCATTGTTGCAACCAATTGGTGCCTTGATGTTGTCCAATTGGTGCCTTGATGTTGTCCAATTGGTGCCTTGATGTTGTCGAGAGACGCCAAAAAAAGAACAAGATGCCTGCAAGCAAGAAAGGCCCAAGCAGTCCAGCAATCGCAAAAAACGCAAGTGCGGCATGATGGGATGAATGCGTTCAGCATTATGTTATGCTGAACTACTGGTCCAATGCTGCCCCAGGATGCTCTGCTTTGTGACGTTCATGACAAGCCTGCCCAGCAAGAGGAAAAAGAGAAGAAGAGGAAAAAGAGAAAAAGAATGTGTGCCACACACATCTAGCAATGTGTGCTACAAACTGTAGTCATTGTTGTTTTTGTTACTATGATGATGAGAGTGCAATGCTGCAGCGTTCCTTTCTGTGAAAGCCTTACTCAAGTTGAGCTATCAACATATGGTGACACGATTTTTTATTTGCTGCAGCTCCATCGTAGTCAAACGCGCTGCAATGCGGCAGCTCATGCAAGAGTGTCCAGAGCTGGTTCAAGAACTGTGGGATTCAACCATGTCACATCGATCAGCACAGGTTGCTACAAGGTGAACTTGCTTCACACCGTCATCTGACTAAGTGGCAGACAAGATGTCTTACGGCTCAGCTTCCAGTGTGGTGTGGGTACAAACAGTGACTGAAATGGTCTCTTGCAATTGCCACAAACTGGCTAATTGTTGTGCGCCTCCGGTTGCCTGACATGGTTTTCAGCGTCATGCGTATCTTTGCCAGAACGGTTCGACTGACGTCCAGATGCTGGGCTCCAGGACAAGTGTGGGGGGCCTCTATTTCAAATCTGTGCTCAGCAAAGCATGTGCTTGTGTAGTGAGAGAACGTTGAATGGGCCAGAACAAATGACGGTCAATAAGTACACACGTCATGTTGCAGCTGATGGCGTCAAGGTGACAAAATTTGCTACAGAGGATGAAATGACGATTACTTGCAAGTCAATCCTTAAGTTGCCGACCTCTAAAGTAAGGCTTGTGTACATGCATGCTTGCGTACCAAGGCATCGTCGAACGCAAACACCTTGCTAAAGTGACTGAAAGTTGTCAGCGCTGAACCAAATATTACACACATGGTGCATGTGCCAAGCCAGATTCCAAGTTTCCAGCTGTAGCTACCCGGATATCCTGGTATTGTTAGCTGCTCTGTTTCAGTTGCGCTCAGGCACAAAGAGCGTCAGTCCAGATTGCTTTCGTGGCGGCATGAACACGCCTCCTGTGCTTGGCCAGGTCACAGGGGGGCCGGACACCGGCAAGTGTTTTTGGGAGCAACCCAACAACCTGCCTTTCACTGAGGGCGTAGCGTCAAGGCACTATGAGCTTGCTCGCAAAGGGACACGCTTGGCGTGGAACCGGATCTCGCTCTCTAGCAGACAGCAAAAATCCCAGGCCGGTTACGAAAGCCAGACCAGCACGGCCCCTGAAGCGCATCACCAGGCAGCTGCAGCGCAAGCCCAGGATGCCTTGTCTGCTTCCTTCGCAAGCATGAGCACTGGAAAAGATTCCTTCCGCCGGCTGGTGCCCTTGAATTTCGAGCAAGCAGCCTTTTTCAAACATGAAGACCTAGAGCAACCAAGACATAGGCTAGAACAAGAAATGGCAGCGTACAGATGCAAATTAGCAATTGAAGACAGCAAATCAGGCCAGCCAGTATGCATCAATGGTGTCACAGTGCAGGCAAGTTAGACAAAGCTGCAGCTGTTGTCTTGTGTTCAGACTGTCCAGCACATAACACATTATGGACCAGGCTGTTTGCGCTGTGCAGAGAAGGCCATGCTGTTGTGCCTGCAGGCATACAAAGGAGACTTGACAGCAGTCCAGAAGACATGCGCGATTGTCAATCCCACAACCACAAGTCTGCATGCAATAGGGGCGGTGTCTAAGGCCATACAGGCAGCAGTTGGACCTGCATGTCAGTGGCTTCCAACAGCAACCCCAGGAGGGTCACAGCGCTTGTCAAGGGGCAATGCAGTCATTAGCATGCTCTCCAGGGCTCCTGAAAATCGCTTGGCATGTCAGTATGTGATACATGCGTCACTGCCCAAGCTGTCAGGTATGAGCAAGCAACATTCGCCTGCCATATGCATGTTGGCAGTGCATGCTGAACCACTCTGCTCATGCTTCGTTCCAGCATGTTACCTTGTCAGCTTTCCATTCACAAATGCATGACACGTAATGTGTGCAGCAAGGAGTCATGGCCGTAGTGCAGGCACGCACACAACACAGCCGACAGTCAGTCGGTTGTTGCTGCGGCAGCAGCAGCAGCAGCAGCAGTTGTTGTACCCACAAGAGCTGTAGGTTCTCTTTGCAACATGTCTTGCTATGCTTCTGACCCTTTGCATGGCTCACATTGTGATTTGGGCTTTGCACAGGACAAGATGTAACTGATGCAGTCAGCATGCAAGGCATGAAGAAGTCCTTGATATGCTTGCAGAGCTCTTGTGTGGCTCACTGGGTAATCTTGGCTTTGTGCAGACAATGGCACGACTTATGAACTCAGCATGCAAAGCACAATTCAGTACTTGCTATGCTTTTGTGCCTTTCTGTGAATCAAAGAGTACCTTGGCTTTGTGCAGGAAATAGCGTGACTGATGAAGCCAGCATGCAAAGCATGGTACAGGCAATACTGACAGTGGCAGCAGACGCCAAAGTTGACTCTATTGCTCTTCCTCTGCTGGGCTGCGGTCAAGCTGGATGGCCCATTGCTCTAGCAGCAAAGGCCCAAATTGCAAAACTTGTTAAAGCAGCACTTACTGGTTCAGCAGGCAGCACACTGAAAGTAAGCTTGCATACAGCCAGTGTTCTGCAAATGACTTTGCACACATTGGACATGCACATGTGAATTCGCGAGTCCGCCTTGCGTGGTGTGTCAATATGCTAGGACAGGACCCAAGACCAGCTCAGGTCCTGGGCCGGCGATCCCACTGACTGTCACAGACGCTGTGATAGTTGGTCAATGTGTTAACAGAGGTGCTGTTCAGTGTGCAATCAATAATCCTTTGCAACAAGAGGTTGCCTACAGTAAACTCTCGTTGCAAGGACAATCTCGATGTAAGCACAGTGCTGTTGGTGACCAATCACTGCATTCTGACGGCAGTGATCCCTCTGAGTAAGGACATTTTGATGTAAGGACAAATTTCTTGGCAACCACAGCAGTCGTTACAACAAGAGTTTACTGTACTTGCCAATTGTCTGGAAAGTCATGTAGTAGCATCTTCAGGTGAACATTTTGCTTGCTCTGCAGAAAGTGGACTTTGTTGACTTCAGCGACAGCGCCATTTCAAGCCTACATGTCGAGATCGCAAAGCACGTCCCTCAAGTGACGCTGTCTGTTGTGGCTCCGTCAAAGGCCTTGGACAAAGCACTGCGCTGCTTACACAGAACTGTGCAGGTGAGACTGTATGCTGCACAGCATTCATCAGCTCATTTCAAGGTTCAAGCAAGGTCGCTTTTTGCAGCTTTGGTTTCATTCTACTGCCCTTACTGTCCTTGAAGTGTGCCTCGGGAAAGAGTGTGGGACTGCCCTTGAGACCTGCTCTTGGAATGATGCTCTTGGAAGCTGCCCTTGGAGACTGTGCCTGGGGGCTGCCTTTGGAAACTGCCCTTGTTAAGTGCCTCAATAGACCTTTGCAGTCTAAGCTTTCTGGCTTGCTCAGGCTCGCCCACATCAAGTGCAGCTGGCACAGTCTAGCAAACTGAGTGGTGCACAGGACTCCATGCTTGCAGTGGCTGTGATCCACTATCAACTCTAGACTTTGCCAGATGCCTGAGAGACTTCTGCAGTCCAACTTTTGTTGCTTGCACAGGCTCGCCCGCATCAAGTGCAGCTGGCATAGTCTAGCAATCTGAGTGGTGCAGAGGACTGCATGCTTGCAATGGCTGCGATCCACTATCGACTGTAGACTTTGCCAGGTGCCTGGAGAGACTTCAGCAGTCCAACTTTTCTTGCTTGTACAGGCTCGCCAACATCAAGTGCAGCTGACCCATTTCAGCAAGCTGAGCGATGACCAGCAGGACTCTGTGCTTGCAATGCCTTCCATGGACTATCTACTCTGGAGCCTTTCAGATGCCATGGTTCTGGTTGTCAAAGGGGACATGGCACTAGTGCAACAGGTACAAAGCTATCTTGTGCAGCCGTGCGTTCATTGTGAAATGTAGATGCCACTAGTGCCACAGGCACAAACCTGCTCTGCACAGCTGTTCAACGATAGTCAATGGGGTTACGACCCTAGTGCAACAAACCTGATGCTGCTCTGTGCAGTGTGCATTCATTGTAGGGGTACAGGACACTAGCGCAACAGACTGCTATCCTGTGCAGCTGTGCTTCTTGTGCAAGAACTACGCCACTAGTGGCACAGGCACAAAGCTGCTCCACCCAGCTGTTCAACGGTAAAGATGGCACTAACGCAATAAGCACAATGCCTCTATGTGCAGCTGTTGAACGATAGTCACAGGGCCATGACACTATAGCTAGAGCAACAGGTACAACGCCATCCCGTGATGCTGTGCTTTCATTGTCAAAGGGAGTATGACACTAGCGCAACAGGTACAATGCCATCCTGTGCAGCTGTGCGTTCATTGTCAAAGGGGTTGCGACACTAGTGCAACAAACCTGATGCTGCTCTATGCAGTGTGCTTTCGTTGTCAAAGGAAATATGACACTAGCACAACAGGTACAATGCCATCCTGTGCAGCTGTGCATTCATTGTCAAAGGAAGTATGACACTAGTGCAGCAGACTTAGTGCTGCTCTGTGCAGTGTGCACTGATTGCCAAAGGGATAAGACAGTAGTGCACCAGGTACAATCCGCCCTCCATGTCCAATACAAACGGTTTAGCTTAGCACATGCTCGAACTGGTTGGAGACAGCTGATTGCTTCTGTACGTACCTAGATGGGCCTGCTGAGCCTGCCTAGCCCACGTTTACAATGAATGAATGAATGAATGAATGAATGAATGAATGAATGAATGAATGAATGAATGAATGAATGAATGAATGAATGAGTACAATGCTATCCTGTGCAGCTCTGCATTCATTGTCTGCTTGTAACATCGGTGTATTTGTAAATGATCGGCCTGATGACATTGCCATCACAATGTGATCAGGCACTGCTTTTGTCAGTCAAGCAGTGATGCCTACCTCATTAAAGTAGCCATACGTTCTGAGTTTGCCTGCCAGCACATTGCACTCGACACCTATGTACTTGCAGGTGACAGGCCTGGTGACATCGCTACCAAACTGTGGCCAGGCGCCAATTTTCTCCAGTCATACTGCAAAGTCATTTGCACCACAGCAGACGTATGTTCTGAAATGGCCTGCCAGTAGACACCAGTTCACTTGCAGGTGACAGGCTTGTTGACTTGCTGTCAAGTTGCGGCTGGTCCCTGCTTGTCTCAGTCAAATTTCTGTACCACAGAAGCACTGTGTCCTGAAGTGCCCTGCTGAAACAGTGTACCTAAAACCGGTTTATTTGCAGGTGCCAGGTCTAATGACATTCTTGTCAAAATGTGGCCAGGCGCCGCTTTTCTCCAGCCAAATAGTGATGCCTGCTGCTGCACAACAGCCCCATGTTCTGAATTTGCCCTCTGGAATGTTGCATTTAACACCAGTTTGCTTGAGGTGTCGAGTCTAGTGAAATTGCTATCAAACTGTGATCAGGCGCCTCTTTCCTCTAGTCAAGTCGTAGACCCTCCTGCATCACAGCAGCCGTATATTCTGAATTTCTTGCCGATACGGTGCACTTAACACTGCTCTTCTTAAAGGTCACAGGCATGGTGACATTGCTGTCAAACTGTGGTCGGGCGCCGCTCTTCTCCAGTCAAGTTCCAGCACCACAGAAGCACTATCTTTTGAAGTGCCATGCTACAAATGTACACTCAACATCAGTCTGATTGCAGGTGACAGGCACGGTGACATTGTTGCCAAACTGCAGCCAGGCGCCGCTTTTCCCAGGCAAGTCATGAACCCTCCTGCAACACAGCACCCGTATTTTCTCAAAATTCCTGGCAATATGGTGCACTTGACACTGCTCTCTTGCAGGTAACAGGGATGGTGACGTTATTGTCAAACTGTGGCCAGGCGCCGCTTTTTCCCAGTCAAATTGCTGCACCACAGCAGCCACCCTACGTTTTGAACCTGCCGGTCAGCACAGCACAAAAGCCCCTTCCAGACCACTGGGCGCCTCAAAACAGCAATACAGAGCTCTTTGAGGCAGATCCGGCAATGCCAGATGTTGCTCAGATGGTGCAGACACTGCAATTGGAGCAAGGCTTGCAAGTTGTCAAGGTACAGCAATGAGAAGCAAGCCAAGTTGTCATCGAAGCCTGTTTTGCAAAGCCAGTGGGCCAGGCTAACAGACGTGTTTGAGAAGAGCAACGCTTCATGAATGTCAACGCAATTTCTGTATGCTGGGCTGCATACGGCAGGCCTGCATTGCCACAGCTTTGCAAAACTTTTGCTGTGCTTTGTGTTCCGTTGTCTGCTGTGAATGGCAGTCTCTGAGAAGACTGCCACTGTCCCGCATCAGATCAACAAGCATGAGCTGTGGTGGAAAATTTGCTCATTGTTTCAGCAACACGCTAGATTGTCGGGAAAATGAACCCAACTCACATGGTGTCATTGGAGAGGTCCCATTGCTGTTCTTCCAATATGGCAGTTTGTATGCACTGTGTGATTGTGTCTTGGCTTACAGGTTCACCGCATTCAGAACAGGAAGCTGTGGTGGAACTTTGCTCACCATCACAGCAACATGCTAGACCGCTGGGGAAGTGAACCCAACCTGTATATTGTCAAGGAAGGGCTTTCATTGCTGGGGCATGGCTCTTCCTGATATGGCAGGTTGTGCCTCCCCTTAGGATCATGTCTTTTTTTACAGGTGCACCGCATTCAGAACAGGAAGCTGTGGTGGAACTTTGCTCACCATTACAGCAACACGCTAGACCGCTGGGGAAATGAACCCAATCTACATATTGTCAATGGAGGGCTCCCATTGCTGTGGCATGGCTCAAGTGGAACAAAGCCAGATGATGTGTATGCCAGTGAGCAAGGTGAGAAATTGTCTGTGAAACAAGATCATTTGGGGGTGTTTCACTATGTCATAGACTGCTTGATCCTTGTAGACATAGCGTCATGCTACTATGTGGCACATGCGATCAGCCTTGTTTGCTGGCTAAAGCATGTAAAACCTTCGCTCTCTCTGCTGTTGCCATTGACAACAGTGCTCTTACACGGATGCAAAGCATTTGCTTGGGCTAGGAACGACAGTCCATGCACTGACAACCATTGCTTCACAGCAGACTGTCCAGACAATCAGTTGTGCTGCATACAGCGATCACTGCTTGTGGATGCTAAGCACATCATGTAACAAGCACTGCTACCGACCAAAAGTTTGCGTGGGCACAGGTATCGAATCAAGCAATTGTTGATGCACCATAGTGATGTTGCATAGACGTGCATAGCTGAGAGTTCACAGCTTCTGAAACGTGTTCAAGGCAATTGCTTCTTGCAGGGTTTGCATTCAACTTTGCAAATGTTGATGGAATCTGGGGATCAGGCACTTACTACTCCAGTAAACCCTGGTTGGCTGTACGGTATGAGCACAGACTGCAGCCGCAGGGTGAGTTTGTGGGCAAGTACCTTGGAGATGTCAGCAACACAATAGGTGTGTCCCACTCTCTATGCTGCCTTGCAATGTCATGGTCAACAGGTGGCCATGCTGTGACTTAAGTACACATTCATTGCGTGCCCTTGCTGATCTCAAAGAAGCATTGGGGAGGTAGCAAGAATCAACTCTCAGACCTTGTTGTGTCTAGCATCACTCACTCACTCACTCACTCCCTCACTCACTCACTCACCCACCCATCCACCCGCCCGCCTGCCCACCCATTCACCCGCCTGCGCACTTGCTCGCTCCCTCACTCACTCACCCTTCACTCATTTGCTTGTTTGAATTAACAACTCATTCAACCACTCCCCGTTGCACTCGCTTACTCTTTGAGTATTGGATTGCTTGCTTGCTGACTCTGTCACTGGCTGACTGCCTTACTTACTCAGTGGCATTGGCCTTGCAGGCTTGAGACAGATCATGGCTGTGGACGTGCTGACAGGGAAAGCCAAGAACATGGCTCCTGACCGCTCCATGCGCAATCCCCCATTGATCGAAGATGCAGACATTCTCAGGTACATTGTTGTCCATGCCATGTCTCATTTTGCTGATCCCAGATAGCAGGTTACACAGTGTATTCTGTTGTTCATGTCATGTCTTGTCTGGCTTTGCTAAGTGCATTGGCATAATTCAGGCAGCAGGCTGCAAAGTCTCCACACACACACATATATGCATACTAGTTGGGCTCAAAGGCCTTGCTAGGTACGTATAGTCACCAACTGTCTTTGAGCAACACAGTCTGTTCACAGGCTGAACCATTTCAAGAGCACTGATCAAAGGTAAGACTGTTTTGATTCTAGCATCAGCAACTGCCGGAGAATAGGCAGTTTTGCAACTTGCGGAAAATCTACTGCTACAGAAGATGCCATTGTACCAAGCACTTGCAGCATGAGCATTCATTCTGGCGCAGATTCAGCGGTTGCTTTAGCACAACACCAAACTGGTTGGGAACAGCTCATTGCTTCAGTACATACCTACCTGGCCCTGCTGAGCCTGTCTAGCACATGTTGAGAAAAAATCAAATGACAGCTTCATGACTGTGGTAGAGAGCTTGGAACCAAACTCAAGATCAGTCTGCCAAACTGCACAGTTATGCTCACGTCAACAACACGCCTTGTTATTCTATAAGGTGCAGTAACACACACATACAGACTGCGTCATGCGCAAAACCACCCTTGCAAATGGCGCTTTGTGCGCATGAACCACTTTAGCTTGCCACGATGCAGCTGACTTACTTATGCCTTTGCAGGCGTATCAACATTTCTGGTCTGCGATATGACTCAGTCAGAGCAATATACCCAGCTTCTGACACCCCAATCTACATCACATATAACAGCGGTCATGGCTACCCAAAGTATCTGATCACGTATCGCAGAGATGCTGCTACTTCATGATGGCCTTTTGCCCCATGTGCTCAAAAGCTGCTGTCTTTTCAGCATCTGCAGAAGGCACTCGAGCAGGTAAGGATTCACCTCTCCAAGAGGCACATGCTCAGGTTGAGCCGCTTGTACCCGATCACGTATCGCAGAGATGCTGCTACATCGTGATCACTTTCTACCCCTGTGCTCAAGATGAGCTGTCATTTCAGTATCTGCAGACGGCACTCGAGCAGGTAAGGATTCACCTCTCCAAGAGACACATGCTCAGGTTGAGCTTGTTATACCTGATCACTTACCGCAGAGATGCTGCTACATCGTGACAACTTTCTACCCCTGTGCTCAAGAGAAGCTGTCATTTCAGTATCTGCAGACGGCACTCGAGCAGGTAAGGATACAACAACTCAAGAAAGTCTTGCTCAGCTTGTACTGCTTGCGCCTTGTACGGTACTTTGTACAGCAACAACACTGATAAAGTAATGTAAATGCTGTTGGCTTCAGAAACACAGGTTAGGTGTGTTGGCCCTCGTCCTGCCTTGCCAGTGTTGGCAGCCAGAATTTGGAATATTTTGGTGTTGTGCACGCAATTTTTATATTTCTTTTTGATCAGATTGTTCAAAAAATCATCAAATCCACATATAAATCCAGCTTGAGGCAGAAGTCAGCCTGTATATGGGTAGTCATATTGCTTGACTGACCCAGCGTATGACCTGATCTTGCCTTAGCTACAGCTGTTTGTGTGCATCCACAAAGCAATGCAGACTACATCACATGCAATGACAATGGCACTGTGCATTGCTGCATTGCTGCAAACTTCAGCCAGAATCTGCTAGCTGCTCTCAGACAGCAATGATGCCTTGCATCCATCATGAGGGAAAAAAGAAAACTCTACACCATGAAGACAGTGTTCCATGGCTCAAGAAGCTTTTACATGACAGTATCGTGCAAGCCTTGGCGCGTCAATCTTGATGCAAACAGCAGGCCAGAACATAGACCCTTGCCATGCCTGTACACATAAATCACTGCTGAAGCCAGTCAGGTTTTGTTGTTGAACACTGCAGGGATGTCAATTGCAAAGCAGCAAGGCTGTGAAGGTGTCAAGTTCCAAGATTGGCACTATGCATGTTGATTTGAAGTCTCAGAGCCAAGTATCCTTTTAGAGAGGAAGCCGCAGCAAGACAGGAGGGAGGTTGCGGTCAGACAATCCTCCTGCCCCTCTAGAAGCAGCAAATAGAATGTATGTGTAAGATTTTGTTGACATGCCCACACTGCGTAGTGGCAATATGAGGTCACAGGCCTGCATCATGTTATGTAGCTGCGAAATGTCAAATGAGTGTTCCGAAACTGCGACTACAGTAAATGCAAATCATAAAGGAACTTGTGCAGCTTTCAATTGTGCTCAGATGCTCTTGAGTGTCACTGCTTCTGTGTATGCAGCTGAACCTGCAGAGGCACTTGCTGAGCATCACACAAACAGTTGTTGACCGTACTGGACGAGTCCTGTCAGCAAACGTTTGCAATACACAGGCACACTGCACTAAAAACGTCCCCATGGTACTGTCCGCTCGTTCACTGTTCCATAGCACCGCACTGTTGCAAATCAAACGTTTGATGAAATTAACTTGACCTGTGCGCTGGACCAGGCTAGGGGCACTGGCTCATACTTAAACCAGGCTAGTGGACACGCTATTGATGTACAGAGTGCTGTTGCAAAAGTGTTGCAGAGGCACACCTGCTTTCAACGCACGATCAGCAGCTCATGTCTCGGTCAGGTGAGTTTTCAAAGCATTTACAGGTCACATGCAGGGTCACATGCTCAGCATGGCAGCTTGCATGGAAGCGACATGAACAATCAAAACAGGCAGTCAAAGCACAAACGTTTTTTGCGATGCCCGACAAGCTGCGTCGACGCGGTGTCGAGAGCGAAACCAGGTAATACGTGTATTCAAACTGCATAGCTATAGTCAACGTCTTTGAGGTATTGTAAACACACAGGCGGGCTCGCTTGCCTGGCTTCAATCACCTCACGATCTTTCCTTGACGCAGACATAGCGTGACCATAAGCAGTCTGCTCGGCACCTGTCTGGACCCCGGAATGGCTGCTGCAAATGCGGTAAGCCAGCTGCGCAAGTGTGAATTGCAAGCAAACCTGCACGGCGACCTAGGCAGCGCTGCAGATTCTCCCCCGTGCTTGAAATTAATCTCGATTATCGCTGATGTGCAGTCGCGGCGGTTTCCATTAGTCGGGCTTGCGGGG
Organism: Trebouxia sp. TZW2008; assembly: GCA_002118135.1. Taxonomy (NCBI): domain Eukaryota; kingdom Viridiplantae; phylum Chlorophyta; class Trebouxiophyceae; order Trebouxiales; family Trebouxiaceae; genus Trebouxia; species Trebouxia sp. TZW2008. The sequence continues at coordinate 266,219 of BDIU01000058.1, read as the reverse complement.
CTCATTCTGCTACTCATAACTTCGACTGCATCAGTGGACGCCTCGTACTTCCATTGCGACTGTGTCCGCGTCGACCCAGGCAAAGCCCCTCCGTCGCCGCTTTATTTTGACAAGTATTAGCACTTTCTACAAGCATTTCAGCGTATATTACTTGCAAACTCGAAACGTCGAGCTGCATCTCCTCAATTGGGGCTGCTTGTCTGTACCATGTGTTGCCTCACAGCAAGCATAGCTGAGGCCTAGGCTTGCACAAACAGACTGGTTGCAATGTTGCTCGCTGCAGCTGACGCTCTGACCTCTAACTTACTCTAACGCGCTGCTTTGCTGTGTATACAGCTGGTCGAAGTGTGTCATGCTGCCCTGACAACCCTGTTGAAACCCAACCTGCGCCATCAACACCCACTGGTGGACATCATGGCCATCCAAAGCCTCATCCCATTTCTCTATCCAACTGATGGTGGTTTTGGTATGAGGTATGCGCATCAACATTGCGTGTGCTCAAATTCTGAAACGCAGCTGTGCAAAGGTCGGCGTTGCTGTGTTTGTCATTGCCTTTGCCATTTTGCATCATGTGCCTGTGTTGTCGATGATGTCATGGCACATGCATTGGATGCAGAAAGATTTGATGAAACTACCTAGTACCTGAGCCTGACACCAGCATTGATGGCAGCAATATTGCTGTTTGCGATGGGCCTGCAAACAGGGCTGCATGCCATGTGCAACATGTCCACGGCAAAGCTTTTGACAAGCCTCATTCACAAGGTTTGTGGGACAAAGAATCACGTGGCTTTGCAGGCACATGTGCAGCTGGTCAAGACATTGCAAGAGACCAGCTGCGCCACAGGCCTTGCGATTGAGGTCAGCGTTTCGGAGCCTATCTGCCGCATGGTTTGTACAGCATTCAGGCAGCTGTGACGCTTGCCTTTCGGCAAATCAGCCTTGTCAATCAGATGAATTGCCTGAGATTTTTGAGAAACTAAAATCAAGGTTTAGTGAAGACAAGCTGCGTCGCAAATGCAAGTGTTGTGTCAAACTTGCTGCAGCTGGGTTTCACGCCAACACAGATTTGCGCAGGTGTGGTTTCAAAATGTAGGCAGGGCAAATACAGCACCACTTCTGTTCCTGTGGGATTTTGCAAAGCCAATGTAAAGCCTCACAAAGCTCTGACGCTGCAAAAGTTGACATGTGTTATGACTTGCGGACGTGCCAACCATTGTGTATACACAACTTACAAGTCAAAGCTCTTTCTTGCGCTCTCATTTGCACGTCCGCATGTCGCTAAACATGGCATACAGCAGACGGCAGAAATGCATACGGCTGCAGTGCAAGTGGCTGCCCATGGCAACAGTGCTGCCAAACAGCATGCTAGCATGGCACATCACCACCAAACTGGCCCCAAGGCATTCAGCTTAACAACTTTGCCTTGCAACAGATGTCTGCACCTGGGCATGTGTCACAAGCCTTGTGATGCTGATGCGTTGCTCAATCGTAATCTGTCTTTTCACCAACACTTGACTACAATGGACAAAGACAGACAAAACAGATATGACAAGCACGAGCAAGGTGCAGCAATTTGTCTGCAAAACTGTTAATTGCATGCCCCAAAAAGCTGAGCCAAAGTTGCACAGAGTGAAGTGCCTGGTAGGTGAGGCAGACGGCTTTTGTCAATGCTGTGTGAATTACTGAACGCGGACCTGTTTTTTGCAAGTCTAGTTGCAAGCTGGTGGACTACTGATGCAGCATCATAGATTTTGTAACAAGCAGTTCTGCCAACACTTGATGCACTTCTGGCAATTGTGCAAAGACAACATCCCTGAACCTGCTCACATCCCTGTGTCTCAACTTGCATGTGTGACAGCTTTTTCTTTCAAGCATGCTCACACAGGCAGTGTCACTTACAGTTGCAAGCAGACCTACAACCCGAACCAGCAGCGGCAGCAGAGGGGATAGACTTTGCATCGCTGCCATTGAAAACAGCTTTACAAAAGGGAATCCATAGCCAAGTCCTGAACCGCCAATTGTGCGCTGTAACTCTCAAGGCTGATGACACAGTTATGCCTGCCCACAAAGTGGTACTGGCAGCGCAGTCAGCCTACTTTCAAGCCATGTTTCAGGCAAGTCTCACAACAGCATCAGTGCCCGTATGAGCAGGAATGCAACAGTCAGTTCCTGTACAGAGAAAGCCGTGTTTCAGGCAAGTCTCACAACAGCATCAATGCCGGTATGAGCATGAACGCAAGAGTCAGTTTCTGTAAAGAGAAAGCCGTGTTTCAGGCGAGTCATGCAGAGGCTTCAATGCCCTTGTGAGAACAGATACAACAGTCAGTGCCTGTAAAGAGAAAGCCATGTTTCAGGGAGGCAGAAGGCAATTCACTACGCTGATGTAGTGAGATGCACAAATGACGTTGTTCCCCGGTCACCAATCTTTTCAACGGCTAACAATTTGTGCAACTACATGTCACATGCGGAGTTGCGCCAGTCAGCGGCAAGATTGTGTAAGGTCTCACTGATGCCTGCATTGTTGATATGAGTTGCACTAGGCTGCCTCTAAGCAACAGGCTTCCAGTGATGTTGCCCTACTCAAAGGTTTTTCTTCTGTTTTGCACCAACACACCCCTGTTGAGGATTGATTGATCAATACCTGTGCCTACGCAAACGCGAGGTAGGTAACAGGTATGCGTCACCCTGTTCCCTGCAGGCCATACAGCAGGCTCGTTTTGTCACCCAAAGGTATGCAGACGATGGGGCCAGCACCGCGACTGCCTCATCATAAGTGGTTTTGTGTGCAGTCTGACATGCAGAAACCAAAGTCATGCAACAGTAGAGATGAAAGGCATGGGCAGTGCAGTGCTTACAGCTCTGGTGCTGGCCTTCAAGTGAGGTTGCCCTGCCCAAAGGGTCCTCTTCTGTTTCACACAATTGCGCCCTCCCGGCTAATCGAATTTGGTTTTTTGTGCAGTCTGACATGCAGGAAGCAAGCCATGCAACAGTAGAGATGAAAGGCATGGGTGGTGCAGTGCTTGAGGCTTTGGTGCTGGCAATGTATGGAGACAACAGCGCTGCGGATCTGGAGCTGCTAGAGACCCTTTTCATGGCTGCTGATGCTCACCAGGTGCTTTGCTGTGCTGCGCTGCGCTGCGCTGCGCTGTGCTGTGCTGTGCTGTGCTGTGCTGTGCTGTGCTGTGCTGTGCTGTGCTGTGCTGTACAATCAACAGTAGGCTCTGAGTCAAGCATGCCGTCATCTTGTCGAGCGTCTCAGATATCATGTTCTTTAGATGATGCAAAGCTGCCAATATGCTTAGCGCAAACGTCCATGCTCTTGAGCGTTCTGATCTCACTGATCACCAGTGATGCTAAAAAAAGCATTGCATGTTGCGTGTCTGTTTCAGAATGTAATCAGCTGTATGATTCAGCTTTGTCCTGCAGGTTCCAGCTGTGCGTGCCCTGTGTGTCCAGCAGCTCATCAATGCAATTTCTGGAGAAACAGCTCTGAGCTGCACCTTGAATGTCTCTGTTGAATTGCAATCAGCTTTATGATTCAGCTATGTCCTGCAGGTGCCAGCTGTGGAAAATTTATGAGTTCAGCAGCTCATCAATGCACTTTTTGCAGATGCACTTTCCTGAGCTGTTACTGCACCGTGAGTGTCTTTGTTGAATTGCAATCAGCTGTGTGATTTGGCAATTTCCTGCAGGTTCCAGCTGTGCCTGCCCTGTGTGTCCAGCAGCTCATCAACACAGTCTCTGCGGAAACAGTCCTGAGCTATTACTGTGCAGCGGACAAGTGCATACAGCAATCCATCAAAGACGCATGTGCAGCTTTCATGGCTGACGGCAGCAACAGGTGAGCCATTTTTTGCCAAACAACCAATCAGTCAATCAGGCAATCAATCAATCAATCAATCAATCAACCAATCAATCAAGCAACTAATCGATCAATCAATCAATCAATCAATCAATTGAGTATCAGCATGCACACATGCTAACACTGCTGATTTGAAACACTGCTGGTCCATGCACTGTTTGGTGTGTGAGGTTGCATACAGTTTTCGAAGGTGGTGTACTGTTGTTAGTTCGTCGGTTTCCATGTGACAAAAGAGCTACGATCAGCTCATACGACATTTGGTAATGATGTGCTAGTCGATGCAAACTTGCTGCAGCGCATTGATCGTGTGCCATCCTGCAAGTTTCTAACTACCTTAGTTTCTGACTTGTCTGCCACGCAGCATACATGTGACTGCTGCAGTGCACTGGTAGTATGCCAACTCACAATGCAGTCCAGTTCCTGACTGCAAACCTGTCACTCGGCATACGTATGACTGCCGCATTGCACTGATCATATGTTGACCGCACAACAACTAATTCCTGGCTAGTTTGCGACACAGCATACATTTGGCTTTTGCACCGCACTCAGATTTTGCCAGCTTGCAATACAGCATAGATCCTGACTACAAACATGTCACTCAGCAAACATGTGACTGCCGCAATGCACTGATCATATGCCAACCGCATCAGTTCCTGAGTAGTCTGCAACTCAGCCTAAGAATGACTGCTGTATTGCACTGATAGTTTGCCAGCTTGCAATGTAGTCTAGGTCCTGACTGCAAAGCTGTCACTCACCATACGTGTGGCTGCTGCCATTCACTGATAGTGAATCAGCCTGCAATGCAAGCCATGATGCGAGAGAGCCCAGAACTGATCCAAGAACTGTGGAGCTCAGTCTTGTCCAGACAATCAGCCAAGAAAGATGTGGATGGAGATGAACACATGCATGTCTCTGCCAATACAGAGTAACTACAAGCCTTGACCTTATAAGCCTTGAACTCACTGCTTGTTGAAGACTGGTCTCTCAGCCTTATGTACTTTTGTTGTTGTGGTGTCAATTGTCGATTCAGGGTCTGATGAGATGACTGCATTTCGTAAAGTTTGCAGACCTGCGCAGGTTGCAATAGTATGCTCACTTGTTCAGATGTCTGATACTGACTCGCTCTGTTGTGTTTCTGGTGTTGGACTATCATTGTGCAGAGCTTGAGATGCTACAAGTAGCCCTGCTGAGCTTCTCAACACTCTGTTTGGATCAGCTTGTGCTTTCGCTTTGGTAGTCAATGGACTGCAGGCAGCTTTGAATTTACAATAGCTAAACTGGGCTTACTGTGTAGCTGTTGAGATAGTACATCATTGTGACGGTGGTCACATGGTCTTTAAAGTGTCTGTCTTGCTTATGTCAGTGACCCATTCGACGGACTTCATGATGACTGAAGTCTGTCGAATGGCTATCATTAGCTCATACTGTTGGCACACGCAGCGTTTGTAACACATTTTCCAGCTTGGCCAATAGTATGAGACTGACCATGATGTCATGACCACATGCATGCTACCCTCCCTGAGCAAACTGTGTGACGAGCGGTACAACACACGCAGTCCTTGAAAGTTGGCATGCAACAACTTGGTTCAGTTTACAGATTGCCCGAAGTCTTGCAGACATGACAAGAATGTGCTAAGTGCATGGCTGCAAGCACATTTGATGCACAGAACAGGAGAATCGAACAAGCTGCTTGCTTGAAGCGAAAATGATCAGCAACGGCATTCACATTTTAAGTGAAACTGTGTGCAACCCAGCATACTTACGTAATGACATGACACAAGTTTGAGGCGTATGCAAACCTGCATGTGGGCAACCTATGAAATTGAAATGTGTCAAGAACGCAGACATGGCTGCTTTTCAACTGGCTCAACTGCTGTCATACATCTCAACTGTTGTTACAATGCAAGCTGTTACATATGTACACCCCACGAGGCAGCACTCTTATCAAATCCCAAGCGCTGACCTGACAATTGGTCACGCATTACGGGTCTGTCAAAACATTGCCATGCATAGATTGCACTGCTGCAGCCAGCTCCAGCATCAAAGCCTGCCATCTCACAGCAGCACTGTCTTGATCAGCAGATCCTCCCAACTGCTCATGGTGTTGCAACCAAAGCTGAGTAGCATCTGGAACGTATACATGTTGCTCCATTGTCACTGGCTCAGTCACACTCGTTGTTGGACTGAGGGCTGTCACAGCTGCTACGTACAGCATGATTGTCTCATGAGAATTTGCCAAAGATTGCTGTAGCTCATTGCCATCTGCATGAGTGACCATGACAGCTACAATGGCAACAGCATCATACTGATGGTCAAAACCCATGGCAAAGAAAGGTTCACCAGCCCGATTGTTTGCGACAATGATGCCGGCTGCACCAGCATGTTGAGCAGCTAGAGCTTTCTCCACAAAGCTGCAGGTGCCTCTGTCGACCAGTGCTATGGCCCCAGTGATGTCAGTATCAGTCAAGGGTGCGCAAGCATCAGCAGGTTCTGCTCTCACCAATGCACCTGCAAAAAAAGTGCATACCGTCAAAAACATGTCATGCCGTGAATTGGGCCCAGAAAGTCATGCTGACGGCAGCTGCAGGACAGACTCAATACTGAGCAGACCTGTCCACCCCTGACTGCTTGACTACAGCGCAGCAGCTACTGCGCAGCAGACGGAAGCATGTTGTGTGCGAGCATTGCTCACAAGTCTTGCCAGCGAGCCAACCTCACCAATCAAGTACTGCAAGGCTGGTCTGTGTTGTTCCTGTGCACGCCTGGTTCATTAACAGAGCCCTCAATCACAATGCAATTTGAATGGCAGCATTGGACTTTGCAGGTTTTGCCAAAACAGAAATGGCTCACCATGCAGTGTTTTCTCTGCTGCTGAGCAGCTGCCTTCTTCAATACTGCTCAGATTGGCGCCAAAGTTGGCTCCTGCTGCCATGAACTGCTGGCCTGTGTCAGGCACAGTCACGCTGTACAGCAGGGCTTCTGGGTAGCTTTGCGCTGGCCGCTGTTGGAAGATGACTGCATTGTTTGGCAGTGAGTTCATGTCTGCTGTGTTTGTCACTTCTTGCAGCTGACCGCACCTGAGCTTGTCTTGACTTACCTGCAGAAAAGTTATAACAGTTGAGCAGTGTTGTAACAGTGTTAGCTGGTTAACAGACACAGCACAGATATGTAGCTTGTGTATCGCCATGTGTAGCAGCATCTGCAGCAGCCGTACCACAGGTATGGTGTTGCATCTGAGTAGCTTTAGGCTGGCCATTGTTGTTGCAACACAGCAGACATCTTTGACTGAGCTGACTGAACTGCCAGCTTGCCTTGGCTTCACCTGCAGGAAGGCGACAACAGGTGAGGGGCCTAGCGACATTTCATGCGTGTTAACAGACCCTAAAAGAAATTGGCTTCTGTTGACGCCATGTGCAGCAGCACCTGCAGCAGCTGTACTGTAAGGGGAGCGTATCAATTGCTGAGGACAGCATGGCAAGCCCCCCAGCCTTCGCAGCATGCTAATGCACGAGTCATGGCTCCCTTGACCTCTGTTCCACAGTCTTCTGAAGCGTTATAATGCTCATACTACTGCACATCAACACTGTGGACAAGCGAGACGCCAATTGAGTCCACAGCGTTGCTGCAGCAGATGCCGCATGGGATGACTGATGATGTTTTAGGTAGTTGAAAATCGGAACCTGCATCTGGGAAGCCTGATGACAATATGCAACAGTAAGAGGAATCAACCTTGTTTTTGCTGTGAGTGTCTTGGCCTACACATTTTGCACTTGATTTGCATTTTGTCATCCAAATGGTTGAGAATCACCTCAAGAAGACACAGCAATTGCCTCTGCGCCAGGGCTCCTTGTGTTCCCACACTGTCAACTGGGCAAGTCATGCCATCATCACCAGCATTTGCATCTGCAACAGTGGGGTTTTCCTCTGCTTCTGCTGTGGTGTTGCGCCTTGACTGGTACTGCCGCACATCCTCCAATGCACTGCTGACATGCAGACAAGCTACGCATCTGCGCATCCTGCATGCCAGTATAAAGGTGATCGACATTTGTCCGGTTTCATGCCAAACGTACTGAATAAGATGTTGGGGGGTTACGGGGATGTGTGCAACAAGCTGATACTGCCACGCATCCTCCACTGCACTGCTGACATGCAGACATGCCATGCATCTGTGCTTCCTGCATGCAAGCATAAAGGTGATTGGCAGTGTGTCTGTCGATCATTCTGACTGAAGGGTAGCAGCATGGCTTGTCAGCATCTTGGGGGTCACAGGCATGTGTGCAACAAGCTGGTACTGCCGCACATACTCCATTGAACTGCTGACGTGCAAAGACGCAATGCATTGTCCTGCAAGCCAGGCATCACTGTCAGCATTCCTGAATAGGACGCACGCCGAAGCAACCTGTGCAACATGCTAGTACTGCCGCTGTCAGCGGATTGTTTGTCAGACACTCTAAATGGCACTGCTGCAGATCCTTCATGGTACTGCTGATGTGCAGACATGCATGCATACTTCCTGCATGCACATGTCAAATTGATGACTAGCACCACAGCATTGTTAAAACAGCATGAATCGGAAAGCAACACAAGTCTTGCAAGGGCTTGGGTTGAAAGCAGACTGAGCAGATCTGTATATGTATTGGATTGGCACAAATGGCAATACATCCTGCAGAAATGATCTCTATGCATGTAATCCGTGCATGCTCCAGGAATGGCTCAAATCAGCTTGTAGATCATGCTGTGTAAGCATCTGGTTTGGGAGCTACCTGAGCAGTACAGCATCTCCTGCTTCAATTGGTACCATAGGCAATGCAACTTGCAGCTCTTGCCGCCTCAATGCTAATTGCTCGTCTGAAACATCTCCACACAGCTGCTCACACTTGGCAGCAGCAACTTCCCAGGCAGCAGCATTGAATCTGGTGTGTCCAGGCGATGCTGATGGCTTGTTTACAACCTTCTCTGGAACAATCTTCCAGCCGTGACCTGGCAACCATCTGCGCAGAAATGTGTCGAAGCGAGACCGCAAAGGCGCCACAGAAGTTGCTCCAGAAGCTGAAGCCGCAGTTGAGCATGTTTCAGAAGCTGAAGCTGCGGTTGAAGCTGTTTCAGAAGCTGAAGCTGCAGTTGGAGCTGTTTCAGAAACTGAAGCTGCTCCACAAGCTGAAGCTGTAGGAGAAGCTGCTCCAGAAGCTGAAGCTCTAGGTAAGGTTGCTTCAGAAGCTGAAGCTGTAGAAGCTGCTCCAGAAGCTGAAGCTGCAGTCGAAGCTGTTTCAGAAGCTGCATTAGAAGCTGAAGCTGCAGCTGCATCGCAAACTGCTTGCTGTGCCTGTGAGGCTGTGGAGAGTGCTGATGGCTGATCTTGTACAAGAAACGGTGGCAAGAGGTGGCCTTCTGTGGTGAAAACGTAATGGTTGGGCAGGTCTGTGGTGTTGGCAAATAGTAGAAAGAGATACTTGGTAGTTTCACTCAAGAAGAAGCTCTCCATGCTATCCTCTAGTTCACCTGCACATCACATGGACCATACTGTGTCTTGTGTTCCCATGCTCATCTTGCGTGTGTGCCACAAGGCAATAATGACGCCACTGTTGAAGTTTGGGACATGTGCCTCATAATTTGGCCATCAACAACAGGTTGGCCTTCAGTGATCAAGATGTAATGGTTGGGCAGGTCTGTGGTGTTGCCAAACAGCAGGAAAAGGTACTTGGTAGTGTCACTTGGAAAGACGCTCTCGGTGCTGTCCTCAAGTCCACCTAAACAGGGCATGAGATACGCTCAACCCTGCTGTATTTCTACGCCTGTCTTGCACGCTTGCCAAGGTGTTGTCATGATGTCCCTGTTGAGGTCAGAGACTTATGCCACACAAATTGAGTGTTAGCAACAGATGGCCTTCTGTGGAAAAAACCTTATGATTCGGCAGGTCTATGGTGTTGGCAAACATCAGAAAGAGATATTTGGCAGTTTCACTTAAAACAAAGCTTTCCATGCTGTTCTCTAGCTTGCCTGCAGATAGACTAAATGCCACATCAAAAAACATGATGACGATCATGATAACGATGATGATGCCAACGACTTACAGACTCCAGCAGAGGTGCTAAGTGTATGAGGACCAACTCCTGTCGCCTGCATAGCTCATGCTGAGAATTTAAGCTGTGCACAATCTTGTGTGGTGCCTTCAAAGTCTGTGCGGAAATGCTACAGCTGCTAAGTCCTGTTGGGTATGACATCAACAGTTCAACTGCTTGCTGACTAGTCTTGAACTGTCAGCACAACTGCTTTTGATAGTGGTATCTGCATCTGAGAGTCACAGAATATTTGACATTTGGCAGCTTTTGACAGAATGCAATGGAAAACAAGGGTTGTGGCACTGCCAGCACAACTGCTTCTGACAGTGGGATCTGCATTTGGGTCTTATGCAGAGTCACGGAATATTTGACATCTGGTCTCTTTTGGCAGAATGGAATGGAAAACAAGGGTTGTGGCATCATCAGGAGAGCAGATGTAATAATAATAATAATAATAATAATAATAATAATAATAATAACAACAACAACAATAATGATGATGATGACAACAACAATAACAATAACAATAACATATTCCAGCATATACTGCTAGGTATGTGTGGCACAAGTCTTATCTCGCCAGGCAGGCTTGTCTTGAGCGTTGCAATGCTGACGCTTTATGAGCAGATGTACGCACGAGCAAGACCCATGCAACTTGTGCCGCACTTTGAATTTCACTGTCACTTGATCTGCCACGTACCTGTAGCAATGTCTGCAACTGCTGCATAGCCGCACTTCTGCTTGTTTCCCTCAACAAGCGTTGTCTGAAGCATACGGCCAACCTGCAGCCACAAGGGTTGATTCCTCTGGACACTCTGAAAGTAGGTGGAATTGGAAAGGGCAGAAAAGAGAAGAACAAGTCTATGCTTTGAGGCGCCATAAAGCAAGCCTATGTGCGTAGAAGCAGTCAAGGAGATGCTTTCATGCCACATTGTCGGTTGCGACCCCCGGGTGGCGCTTCGAGCCAGCTTCAACCAATGCTTAGTTGCTTCACAGGCTCACTGTTGGTAGGTTATGGTAGCAGTCAAAGGCTTCTTTCACTGCAAAGGAATGCTTGTGAAACCTAAAATGTCAGAATTGGCTTAAACAAGCAGTGTGCCGATTGTGCATAAGAGCGATGAATGTGCCACTTTCGTTGTTTCCTTGCCAGTGCCTACGGTGGCCAATGCAACAGCTCTGACCGCAAACACAAGCACAGCGATCTGCCACGCATGCAAGCTGGGCCTTGTGCTGAAGGTCAGAGTAGATGCTCGAGGGCCAACAAAGGCACAGACAGGTGACACAAAGGGTCTGTGTTTAGACTGTATCTGGATTCAAGCCTGAGCACCACATTCTAAAATGCCAGAATGGGTCTAACAGCAATTGATTGTGCACAAAACATACAGAGATGTACTGCTCTTGTTTCCTTGCCAGTGCTTATGGTGGCCGATGCAACAGCTCTGACCGCCAACACAAGCACAGGATCTGCCATGCCTGCAAGCTGGAGGTGTGCTGAAGGCCAGACTTCACGCTTTGGGCCAGCAACAGCACAGAAAAAAGACATGAAAGAGCGCGCAAAGGGTGACTTCAGTATAACTGAGGCCTACCTCCAAGGCAGACACGCAGTCAAGATACAATGGGAACAGGAAGCTGAGTTTGCCAATGCCTGCAATGGCCAACACAACAGCTTTGACCGCCGACACGTTTGCAATGCTCTGCAACACGTGCAGGCTGGGCTAGCCGTGCAGATTGGACGCTTGAGGGCCAACAATAGCACAGACAGGGGACACGGGGCTGTGTTTAGACTGTATCTGCTTTTAAGCCTGAACACCACAATTTGACATGCCAGAATGGGTTCAACAGCCAGAATTGATTGTGCACAATACATACAGAGATGTACTGCTCTTGTTCCTTGTCAGTGTTGATGGTGGCCCATGCAACAGCTCTGACCGTCAGTACAAGCCCAGCGGTCTGCCACACATGCAAGCTGGGCTAGTCCTGAAGGTCAGAGTAGTAGCTTTTAGCCATCAGCAGCATAGACAGACGACATACAGGAGCACACAAGCTGTTTCAACAGGCCTTTAGCCCAATCCTGAGACCTAGAGTAGAGTCAAGATACAGTGTGAACATGTCGTCTGAACTTGCTGCCTATTGTCATTGCTGCCTATTGTCAACTCCATGATTTCGCAAACATGTGCATACTATCAGGTGGCAGTGAGTGAACTTTAGGATGCACCAAGGATCAATAGGCACAGAAACTGCAATGGACCAAAGACAGATATGGAGCTGAAAGCAGTCAAGTGCAAAGACACATTGCCCTGCGCTGTGCTGTGCTGCGCTGTGCGGTTGTGCTGTGCTGTCACATGCCATGTTTTGACATGCCAAGTCATGCTGTGACACAAGACATCATAACATGCCATGCTGTGCTGTGGTGTGCTGTGGTGTGGTGTGGTGTGGTATGGTGTGGTATGCTGTGCTGTGCTGTGCCATGCTTTGCTGTGCAATGTCATGCCATGAACAGCATGCTATATCATGCAAGCTGTCAAGTTTGCCACTTACTTCCAACAATGACGAGTTGTGGGTGGCAGCATGCAGCATGTAGGTGCTCTCCATCAGCTCAGGCCTCAAAGGGTACCCCTGCACAGCAACAGCACTTCTGTTGGCATCAAAGAGTGCACTCAGCAATGCCACAGTAACAGCAAGAAAGGGCTCAAAGGATATCCTGCTATAGCAGCGGCACTACAGCAACAGCAGTGACGGTGTCTGGTTACGCTGCAGACCAGCACCATGACTTGCCAAGAGTGGCGTCAACTGAAGCAGTGTCACAGAATTTGCAAACATGAGGCTCAAGGATAGCTCTAAAAATCAGCAGCATTAGCTTGCTCAAGGTAAGGGACATCGAATGATACCAACATAAGCCACAAAGCATGGGCATTGGCAGACAGCACATTGTACAAGATGCTGAAGCAGGGCACTGCAGCAGAAGTATATGCGTACACGTCCCTGTTGCAAGCAGGTTCTGTGTTATGCAATATTGTCACGATGAGGACTGCTGCACCTTCTGCAGGGGATGTCTTTCTTTGGCAGCCATGTCAAACAGCTCTGGCAGCCCCTGAAACTGGCTCCACACATGCCTGAAGGCAAACAGCATCCTCTCAGCATCCTCAAACTGCCCTGCACAACACAACAACCATGTCTCAATGAGCCAGCCTATGAATGCAACCAGCTGTATGCATGGTTCCAGGTAGAAAGCTTTCATGTCAGGATGCAATCACAAGGCGCTGGGCAGAACAAGGAGGTAAAAATACAGAGACAATAGAAGGATGATCAAGGGCCAGCAGCAGCAGCAGCAGCAGCAGGAGGGAGGGACAAGAGGAAGAGGAAGAGGAAGAAGAAGAGGAGGAGCACTTACCAGAAAGGGATTGGAGTCCAGGGGAGAAGGTAGACAGAGAGGATATCCAGGCAAAACCAACTGATTGGTGTTCATGCCAGCATCAGGAGAAGAGCAACAGGGAAGTAGGCAAGAGGCTTCAGAGGAAAGAGGCAGGGTACTGACCAGCAAGGGCTTGGAGTCTAGGCCAGAAAGCAGATACGGGAGAGATCCAAGGATGGGCCAACTGGCTGGTGTTCATGTCAGCATCAGGACAGCAAGCAAAGTGAAAACAGGAGAGAAGCAAAACAGGAAGACATAGACGAAAGGAGAGGAAAAAGAAATCAAAAAGAAGGAGAGGAGCGCTGACCAGCAAGAGCTTGGAGTCCAGGCCAGAAGGCAGACAGAGAGGATATCCAAGGATGAGCCAGTTGTCCCGTGTTCATGTCAGCATCAGCTAACCAAGGGGGAGGAGGCAGAGCACCAGCTGGGGCTGTTGGGAGCAGCCTTAGGGCCAGACCATGCATTGCTGAGCTGTACAGCTTGACAAACATGTCCAAGTAGTCGTCCTCTCCAAAAATCAAGTATGCCTGCAAAGCACAGTCACACAAAGTATAACAGCTTTGCTCGGGACATACATCGACGTAGTACACAGCTGCTCAGTCTGACCTGTTGCTAAAGCAATCTTTGGTGCCATCGCAGATCTCATGAAAGATCAGCACCTTGATTTTAAAGATCAGCACCTTATTTGTACAATATCCAGCAGCACCTTGATTTGTACAATATGCAGCGGCCGCGTCATGTGGACTGTGCAGCTTGCTTGACATGCTTGCACTCATAGGTCCATGGGATAGTGTTCACCTTGAGCATATACTCGTAGAATGAGTCAATGCCAGCCCCAATGCCAGAGTCCTTACGCACCCAATCATTGGTGTCGGCATGGAAGGTGTTCCCCAGCAGACCAGTCACAGGGCTCCGCATTTCTATACAGCACAGGAGTCCACTTCATTCCAGCAACTTTGGCGGCATGCAATTCGACGTCACCAGCTGTGCATAATACAGTGTGCATGCTTGAATGTGCATGCTACAGCTGCACACATGCAGCATGTGTCTATTGCAGTTGCAACTGCATAGCACTCCCTGTCCTGCTAGGATATCATTTGCACAGCTTTCTCCCCAGTGCACCAAATTGTGTTTGCGCACATGTAATCAAGGCTCAAAGTCTTTGCATGCTATAACCAGGCTGAGTTGTAGTGCTAGTGCTGCTGCTGCTGCTGCTATCAACACTTCCCCCCACGCCCCCCCGCCTCCAATTCTTTTTGCACCATGCATCAGCGAAGCTGTTGAATGCGTGTTGCTGACCAGAGACTTTCCTGGCGGCATGCTTGCACTCCTGCTCATAGACCGCATTGCCAATCAGTCAGGACAGGATGGTAAACAAGCTGTTGCAAGGGTGGGCGCTCATTGAAGACTTTCTTGACGGCGTGCTTGCACTTCTGCTCAGACACAGCGTTGCCAGTTCATTGGGACAAGGTGTTAATGCATGGTAAGCAAGCTGTTGCAAGGGTATGTTTCACTCACCGAAGACACTCTTCACCGTGTGCTTGCACTTCTGCTCATACACAGGGTTGCCAGTCAGCCTGGACAAGGTTCCCATGTCCAGCAGCAAGGTGTACACACAAGCTGTGTCCAATCCAGCGCCATAAAAGCAAGGTGTGATCAAGATTTGTGAGTTTATGCCATCGAAGCAAGTTGTTGCAAGGAGATGTGTTGCTCACCAAAGACCTTCTTGACGGCATGCTTGCACTTCTGTTCATACTCAGCGTTGCCAGTCAACCGAGACAAGGTACCCATCTCCAGCAGCAGTGTGCCCGCGCAAGCTGTGCATGTGAAACGCGTCTCATTAGGGTCAATGCCCTACACTGTCATCACCCATACTTGCAGCAGCTGCAAAGCGCAGTAGCTGGCAGTAATGCATGCCAAAAATCTGCCAAGCCGGGCTGAGGCTTCAGTACAAGCTCATGATACACACAACAAGGGCATTTGGACCTTGCAGACACTTCCTTTGTCATGTGCATACATGATCTTTCAGTCATTGCATGGCTGAAGTTGGATCTTGAAGCAATCACATGAGCAGCAGGACAATGCTGTCGCATCAGCCAAAATGAATCAGCCACTCAAAGCCTGCTAGTGTCTGCTGTTATGTTTGCATGAAACTGTGACAGTGCAATGCAGATGCAGTCAGCAAGCAGAAACGCATCATGACCTGCCCCCTGCAGATTCCCTGAACTGAAAGGGATGCCTGAAATGCTTTGATGCAGGTGGGATCAGCAAGCAGGAACGCACCGTGTCTTACCCTTTGCAGGTTCACCCAACTGAGAGGTATGCCTGACGCCGTATCAAAGGCAGGCAGCAGCCGGTCCCCCAAGTCCGTAGCCATCCGCAACAGACAGCCGTTATAGTCTGGCATTGCTGATGGCATGCGCTTTAGCAGCATGTGACTTGACAGCAGCCCACCTGCGGCATGGTGATGGTCACAGTTACAGTGTCACAGATGTAGCTTTGTTTCCACGCTGGCGCAGTGAAAGCAGCCTTTCTCACTGCAAAGATTGGCTGATGCGTACACCTTCTCGTTGTAAGGACACTCAATGTAAGGACACGCTGTATGCACGGACAATGCGACCTGGAACCAATCACTGGGTTTTGACTGCAATGGCACCTCTCATTAGGGACAACTTGACGTAAGGACAGTCCTTTTGGAGACCAGAGCAGATTTTACACAGAGAAGTCACTGTAGTATAGCCTTGCAGAGCTGTGCATAGTCTTGTGACCTTACAGATGCTCTGCAGACAGCCCTGTGGTCTGTTTAGACAGGTTCATGCTTGCTGCACAATAGCATGCATGGGCTGCTGCAAGCATTTGTGTGGAGCATGTTGTGTGCCTGATCATAGCGAGCAGTACATTGTGCAGGAAGGGCGTTATACATACCTAGCGCCCGTATGGTGACTTCAAACACATGTACACGCTCATCCATGGCAAAGCTAAGGTTATGCTCAAGCCACTGCACAGCTTTCTGCAGCTTTCCAGGCTGATTGAACACCTGCAGACATGTGTGCAAGGTCAAGCTGTCTAAACCAATTGAGGCGTCACGCAGCAGACATATTAACAAGCCGCTTTGTGAAGTTTGGACATCCAGTACTTAGTGCACACGGCATGCGTATTCATCATCTGGATGGTCAAGTTTGGATTCTGTGTCTAAAGAGGTTACATATGCCCTTGATGCTGTGTGCTGATGAAGGCTGCAAGGAGCAGAGCTCACCAGAAGGGAGTCAAGAGAGTCTAACAGTGTCAGTGCCATGCCTCCCTGACTGTTATGTCCCCTGCAACTGATGGGTCGCAGCTCATCCTGAAACGCACAACAGGCAGTGGTGAGTTTTGCTGAGCTGTTCCACAAGTATGCAGTCGCAGCAAAGCATTTCAACTCCTTGGTGTGGTAATGTTGTCAACATAGCGCCAGGACAAGGGCAATGCAAACGTCGAGAGTTGATAGAAGATGAATCAAAATCTCGGCACAGCTTTGTCAGGCCAGAGCAAGCACGTACAACATCCAGTGAGTTTCCCTTGTGTCTGCAGACATTTCATTGAATCCAAGCCTCACAAGGACCATGCAGTATGACATCTGTTAGGCAAAGGTGCCAGAAATGGTGTGCTTGCAGAGGGCTCAACAAGCTGACTGTCTACCTTAGGGAAAGCGTGCGCCAAGTACTGTTCGTAGCCAAACAGGAACATCTGCTCTGCCTCTTCCCTGCGGGTCATGCAAAGTGCATTGATGCGATGC
Source organism: Trebouxia sp. TZW2008 (assembly GCA_002118135.1). NCBI lineage: Eukaryota > Viridiplantae > Chlorophyta > Trebouxiophyceae > Trebouxiales > Trebouxiaceae > Trebouxia > Trebouxia sp. TZW2008. The sequence goes on along the minus strand of BDIU01000058.1, from coordinate 249,111 downwards.
TTGATTCAGTCCCTCAGATATGTTCAGTGTTGGAAATGAGCAGCGCCTATGCAAACATGCAGCAAACAGTGCAGGCCATACACCTAGTGCAAACACATTGGCGACTTCTACACAGGTGTATCACCTCAGGGCATGCCTTTCTTTGGGGGACACCTCACCAGACCTAGTGTGCCAGGCACCCTGCATTGATTATCACACTGGACTGACAAAGCTGATCAGGACTGTGTCGTGACTGGACTGGTGTACTGACTGTACTCGAACCTGGAAAAAGCGCTTTTCTGCTTTGTCTGTGGCTGTCACACTGCAGTGGCATGAGCTGACCCAGATGCAGGCTAGCAAAAGTAAAACGCGCGGGTTGGCAAGGGTCAGAAAACTGCACGCTTGCACCATAAACGGGTCGTCCTAGCGTGCTGGACTGGCACCAATGTTTGCCGCTATTGTACAGATACCAGTCAATGAGCAGATTGCAAAATGCTGCCCGTGAGGTAGCCAGGTCTACTACTGCATCGAGGCTCTTGCAATCAGTTGCGATGGCTGATTGATCGGCCGTGACTACCGGGCGACCACGCGCAGATGCTTCACAGACACTCGCAGACGTGCGTCTGACTTCCCACTTTTGTGCACGTGGTCAGCGCCCCAACAGCGCGTTGCCGCAGCGTTGATCACAGCTCTTGTCTGCATGCTCTACATGCGTGCAACATCAGCACAGCGAAGAAGAGGGTGAAGGGGCGCGCGACAAAGCCAAAATTTTGAACAATCCGAGACATGTTTGACTTGCTTAGGCAACACCGCATTGGAAATGACGGAGCGGCGTAGGAGGTCTGATCACGTCAACCCACGGCGGCACCCACGCGTTTGCTTGCAGTTGTCTAGACACGTTCCATCATCGCAAGGTGTCTTCCACCGCAGCGCCAGCTGCGTATCGTCAGCACTGCATGCATGCTTAAACAGACGCCAGGCAGATTACAGATTGCATGCACCAGGCGAGTACAGGTCTTTGGACACTCCCGAACGATCACGCGCATAGCGAGTCTCTGCTTGAGGGCCGATGTCGCCAGCTGTGTCCAAAGTTCTGGATCACCACTGAGCGCTAGGTCACCGTACTACTGTCAGCGGTGCTGTGTCGGACAACTGCACCTGGGCGGCCAATGCAGCTGCACAGGAAAGGTACGACCCCGCCCTGACCTGGACAGTTCGGCTGCAAATGAGCTGTCTGCAGATTTTGACTTCGAAGTTTGCTATTTTGCTCTTCTTGCAAAGCGTGTCTGGCAGCTGGCAGAAGCTGTCACCTTGGTCTAGCCTACCCAAGCAAAACACGAGTCAAAGTGGTTTCTGGTCTTGCAGGATGGTCATTGCAGCACCTTGCAAGCATTGCAGTGCTCATGAGCACCATGCAGCCCTTGCATGCACAAGGCGAACACCATGCTGTTGTTCACAGCCACTCCAGACACACACAGGAGGCAACTCCAAATCAAGACTGCGCCTTTGACTCCAGAGTCATCTTCACTGACCTATTTGGCAGCAGCGCCAAGAGTCCTTGGCTGTTGTGCGCCATTGAAAGCGCCATGAACAAGACGGGCAATGACAGTGTGACAGTGGTCACAGACAACATGGAAGACTTCGGTGCAAACTGGCCTTCTGAGCTGCCAAACCCCGCCAAAGTTGTCTCAATCCCAAAGTGCCTTGATGGCACGCCTCTCAGGAAATGGCTTGATTCGCCAGAGCTTGCAGCATCCAGATTTCGCCAACAGAACATTGCCAACGCCTTAAGGTTGGCAGCTTTGTACAAGTCTGGAGGGACTTACTTGGATCTGGACATCATTCCTTTGCATCAGGAGCTGTTTGACCCTGAGTTGGCCGCCATCTCTAAGCAGTGCAAGGAAGAAGACTGCGGGAACGGCTTCTTTCTCAACAATGCGTACCTGTCTTTCCCCAAGAAGGACCCCTTCTTGCACAAGCTGATGGAGACCTTTGTTGTGGAGTATCAAGGTCAGCACGTATATTGCACTCCAGTGCAGCTGTGTACATGCCTGCCTTACTGATGCACAGAGCTTGTACAAATCCCATGTTAGCACACGCAGTTCATGATGCAGTTCAATGACAAGCATATGTCATTCTGGACTATTTATGTAGTCCTGCTTCTGTCTGTTTATACTTGCATCAAGCCATGTGCCATGACATTGCAATCATGGGCTGAACCTTTGTCATGTGTACGGCTGATGTACACACAGCCGTTTTGTTGCTATGGCATGCTGCTTGCATGCCACTTGAGCGCAGCCGTGGTGAGCCAGTTCTTGTAGTGGTAGAAGTCCGCTGCAGTGCTGCAACACATGCGACGTGCAAGAGTCAAATTTCTGCATTGCCTTGCAGGATCCATTTGGGGCTTCAACGGACCAAGACTAGTGTCAAGCCTCTACAAGCGGCTGTTGTGTGATTCTCCAGCTGGGTTGTTTGACTGTCACAAGCTGAAGATCTTGCCAATACAGCGGTTGGCGCCCTTTGACTGGGACGAGATTGTGCCTGTGCTAAGCTCAGAACCTGATGAGTCATACCACCTGCTGGTGGAAAATCCAGAGATCTTGGCTATACATGCCTACCACAATGTCTGGAAGACAGCTTGTATACCACCACACTCTGTTTTTCACCACATCATGTCAAACCATTGCCCTGTGGTGGCACAGACATTTGAGCGCAGCATATTTTGTGAGCAACAACACTGACGCCCTGACATGTTGACTAGACGGTTTTGCATTTTGGCATACTGACACTTGGCAAGCATCAGCGCTATCAGGCAGGAGTTTTGGGTTGTTAGTAGGACGTGCTTATGGGACTTTGTTTTGCTTGAGCTGCAATAACCAAGGTAGATATTCCAGCAGTGTAGTACACAGTGTTTCTATTACTAAGTGGTTAGCAGTACTGTCTTGATCAGATTCTGACCAACAAACCCTTATCAGCTCTGTGTTCATTGACACTTGTGCTGGTGCTTGCCCACAAACGATGAGTGCCGCAATGACATAGCTTGGCCTTCAAGCCCAATAACACTGGCCTTGCTATTGATGCGGGGTATACTATGGTGCAACAGACAAAGCTTGGCGACAAGCATAGTTGGTCTAGAGAGTTCATGCTGTCTTATCTGCAGTCAGGAGATAGAACAGCTTCAATTGGATTCTCAGGTTCATTTTATGTGTACAAATGACGCTGTCTTGCTCTCAACTACTATGATTGTTTTGATCATCCTTGCAGTGCCAAGCATGCTATGTACAGTCAAGGGCTGATTGCACACATGTACACCATTGCGCTGCCATAATGATTGTGAAAATGACTGCGCGCATCATGATGACGTCATTCATCTTATGCATACTTAAGTACTCAGCAGCATACACCAGGAGGCACTTGTTTCCAAATTGTTTTGCACAAAACGTTGAACACATAAGGTCAAAGTGAAGGAGCTGTCTCTCCTGACAGCCACACACTGTGACAGAGCCTGTGACAGTGATGGTAAGTGCAACGTCTGACAGTGAGACTTACAGCACAAACACCCTCTGGTGCTGGCCATACATGCCGATACACATGATGAACCCCCTTGTGAGCAGGACAGATGTGTGGCAGTAAGCGGCAGGCTCATGCATAATGGCATTACTAACCACCAGCAGGAGGAAATTTGGATCGCCGAGAAGTTGCGAGTGATCACTCTTTGCGACAATGCGCAGCGGTTGCTGCAATTCAATAGTGAAATGCAGCATGGTCACAGGTTGACAGACATGCATTTGACACGCTGAGGCCCGGCAGAAAACGCTGGGTCCTGCTAGGATCCCTGGTAGTTCTGTGTCATGTCAGTTCTTGCCTCACTTACTGGTGCGCCTCTCATCAAGTCAAGGTCAGGCAATGGCGGAAACTTCAAGTCATCAGGTGAAGTAGGAAATGAGAAGCTCAACGCTGGACCTTGACGTCGCCTCGTAATACACTCAGAATGTCTTCCTTGCAGCAGGTTTGCAGAGTCAACGTAGCGGCACACCAACGTCTGGTCTGGGCGCTGCTGGCAACTCGCAGGTATCCAGACTTGTCGTGTGCCGCGCACACGTCATTTGAAGTGTCAAAAGCACGCCAAGAGCTGCCCAAGCTTGCAACAACATGTGCTCAACCTGCGCGCAGGAATTTGGCTTAGAAGAGATACCTGCCGTCAGAAATCGGTCGCCAGCAGGCTTTGTTTTTGACTTGAATTCATTGCTAGATGACGCACCTGCAGCACAGGCAGGCACACCTCAAGCAGGGTAAGCTGCTACACCTACGAACTCAGCTTCGCTGCAATTCTGGAAGCTTGCACTTTTTGTGCCATTGTTGATTTGCATATAGAGTTTCGCACCGCTTCCTGCCTTCATGCAGTCGTCTGAAGAAGAGCAAGAGCAGAAGCAAGGAGGATCTGTCACTTCGCGCCTCCGCAAAGACTGCAGCTGGCAGTGATGCAAACCCTGCTGCGCCTCAGGCAGGTGGAGCACAGCTTGAAGCGGCACAGGTATCGAAACTGCGAGCTGATGTTGCATGGACCTTCTTGAAGCATATTGACCAGGATTGCCAATTTGTGTGTGTTTGCTACTTCTCCCCAGGTGCCTGCAGATAAAACTGCTTTGCAAGTTCTATACTATGATCTCCCTTCTTTGTTGTTATGCACTTGATGTCATGATCAATCCAGACCAGCTTGTTTTCTGTTCCCTTACGTCATTGACAACAAAATTGTAGTAACATCTCTAAAATCTGACAGTGTTTTGCCATAGGCAATTCTGCATTTGACATTGTATCTGCGCAAATCTCCTTCAGGGAGCAGGAGAATCGCTCGCCACAGCTGCACAGGCAGCTAGAGCGCAGGAGCCAAGCACCAATGGTAAAAAGGCTGCTGTTCCTGATGCAGCCCTTTCAGATGAAGGCGATGACCTTCTGGATATCATTGGAGGAGCAGACATGCAGTGAGTTGCCATTCCTCTGCTCCTATATGCATTGGCTAAGCTTGGTTATCACCGTCAGCGCGCCAACTGTACCTGATGCCATGAGAAGGATAGGTTCCATTCAAGACAAGTTCAAGCTTGTTTGAGTTGTATGCTGATGGTTACTCTGCATCCAATGCCACAACTGTGGAATCTGCTTATGATCAATGCTGCTTAGAAGCAAACACTGCTTAGCAGTGATGCAGACTTGGAAACATCAGTATTTGACAAGACTGTATGCAAAATAGTAGTGCTCAGCAAGAAAGTCATTCACCGCTGTGTGTCTTTCAGGCCCAGGGCGTCCAGACAGACAGCATCTGCAGGCAGAAGGGCTGCACTGTATCAGCCCTTAAGCCAGGCTCGTTCCAGCTCTGCAGCAGCTGCTGATTCATGGCAAAGCAGCAGCCCTCTGTTGACCCAGCAGCGCCTTGCCACCACAGCTGACCCAGCTGTGGCACCCAACTCAGCAGCGGCACTCATCTCAGCAGCCATTAGCGCTACAGCGAACCCTGCTCTACAAGATGCAGCTAAACAACACACAAGCAGCTCTGAAGCAGCAGAGCATGGGTTCACTGGTTTCAGCAGCTCCCTTCAGCAGCTTGGGCAGCAGCAACCAACCAGTGTTGGCATGCAGCCAGCACCCCTCCCCCAACCCTCATCCATACACGCAGCACCCCTCCTCCAACCCCAGCAGGAGGCGATGCATGATGGGTACACCCAAGGGAAGGCCAGCGATAGGGATCAGCAGCTTGCGCAGCAATCTGGCCTACCCAGCTTGCCTCTTCCGCAAGGCATGGGATTGCAGCCGGCCTTGGCGCAGAGGGATGCCAGTTATGGTGGCTCAGACGCTGCAAAGGCAGAGCTTTCACAAGCTCAGAGAGAAGTGGCGATGCTGAGGAGCCAGCTTCAGGTAATGCACAGCATTGAGCGTGGAGCATAGGCATTTCTTGTGGCTTGCAAATTTTACCACTCTTCAGTTGCGACCGCACTGGATACTAAGCCCCATGTTGACTGTGACTGACATGTGGCAGCTCAAGCTGTACACAGCTACTTTGCTGTTGAAAACCAGCACATTAGCTACTCTCTCTACCAAGACTGTTCAGCAATTTTGCTTTCTGTTTCGCTTGTGCTTGAGCGCTTGCTGACTGCTGGTCTAGCTTGCAGTTGATCAAGCACCAGCTTGTTCAATAAGCCAGTATACAATCAGCACAGTGCATCTACTGTTTCTATCAAAATCAGCCAGATGTGCTGACGCTCTGCTGACTCACTTGTGCTTCGGCAGCTGCTGAGGTGACTGATTGTATACCGCAGGATATAAAGCAGAAGCACGCTCAACAAGCCAGTATGCAATCAGCACAGCTGCATCAGAAGGCATCTGAGCTGGAAGCTGCAAAGTCAGCTCTGACTGCAGCCCAAGATCAGCTGGCACAGCAGAGCAGCAGCCAAACGTCTGAGCTGAGCCACAGAGACGCTGAGTTGCGCCAAGCACAGTCAAGCTTGGCTGCAGCACAGGTGCGGAGCACACAGCTGCAGGTACAAGAGTGACTGTCGGTTGATGTTGACGGCCCCTGCCTTGTGTGGGCTGCTGCTTCCAGATGCTTGCGTACAGCCAGTCAGCATGCTGACACAGACTCACAAATGCATTTGGCTGCAGAGTAGAGAAGAACATGCTTAGATGCTTTAGTCAGCCAGCATGGCTGGCTGCATTTGCTACAGGCGCTGCATGTGGTAATGACATTCCCCACATGCATTTTTATGTGTTGGCATGGCAACAGGGCGCAATATTGCATGCTTGGAGTCTACTTGCTCAGACTGAAGCCATCTAGCATATGCTTTGCAACAGGCCTAGCAGCAGTGACTGCCTCACAGGCAGAGGTGGACGGCATGAGAAAGCAGATCACAGCCGTGAGTCTGGACACTCCATGCTGACCTGTGTGAAAGCCTTGTAGACTTGAGACTGCAACCACTTGAAAGTAGCCTGCATGCCAGTGTGATTGATCCTTTGCATGGACAATTGCACAATTTCATGAAAAAGGTGCTTCAGGCAGGAGCGTACAGCATCCAGAAGCAGACTCCAGCCACAAGCTTGGAGCCCGCCTGTGCCTGCAGCAAGCTTGGTACTGATCGTGACAAGCGAAATGTCTGCTCATGACTCTTGCTCATACTGCAGGCAGAAGTGGACAGTATGCAGAAGCAGATGGCAGCTGTGAGCCTGAACAAGCAGGACTTGCAGCAGGCCTCTCAGCTGCAGCAGCAGCTGCAGGCGGCCCTGCAGGAGCAGCAGCAGCTGTCGCAGCGCTTGCAGCAGGACTGGAAGCAGCATGAAGACAGACTCAGTGTCAGGTGCAGCACTGTCCCTAGTGTTGCTGCTTGCCTGTAGCTGTCATCTTCAGCAGCACTAAACGAAAGGGGCATGAGGGCAATAGACTGATTGTTGTAAGTGTCAAAGCGATGCCTTGTGTAGCTTCCTGTGTGTAGCAGCCATTGCAAGAAGCAGCGGCTGATGCAGGGCTTGCAGCAGGTCTGAAAGCAGCATGTAAATAGACTCAAACAGAACAGTGATGCTTTTACAGCGTGTGTACGTTGATCACCTGGTGCACATGCAGCAGCCAAGACAGCAATGACAGGTTGCGCAGCAGCAGTGCAGGAGCAAACACATGACAGCACATCAAATCTGCAGCTGTCAGCTGTATTCATCAGTTGGCCCCTGATCAACGCAGCAAACAGAAGCTGGAGGAGAAGGAGGCAGCAGCAGCTGCACATCAAATAAGGCTATGCTGAAGGCAGATCTGCCGCGGGCAGTGGCAACCATACAGGCTCAAGCAGACAAACAGGTGTCATTCTCACCGGTTCTTAGGATTGTAGGGAACAGAAGCTGGATGCTATAAGCAAGCAATACCTGCAAGTGAAGTCTGTGCTCTCAGGCGCACTATCAAGCCACAACATCAGGCAAGCCCCATGGTTGTGCAGGGAGCAGAAGCTTGAGGAGAAGGAGCAAGCAGCAGCTGTACACCAAAGTGAGGCTGTGGCATTGAAGACAGAGCTGTAGCGGGCAGTGGCAACCATACAGGCTCAAGCAGACAAGCAGGAATCGTTTCACCAATTCACATGACTGCAGGGAACACAGATTGGATGATATAAGCAAGTAGTAACTGCACATGCAGTCTGCGCTCTCAGGCACACTAACAAGCGAAAACATCAGGCCAGTCCCATGGGTTTGCAGGGAGCAGAAGCTTGAGGAGAGGGAGCAAGCAGCAGCTGTACACCAGAATGAGGGCCTCATCTGTCTTATTGAAGGCAGAGCTGCAGCAGGCAGTGGAAAGCATCTAGACCCAGGCAAACAGCAGATGTTGAAAAATGTACCGGCCTTGCAGGGAACAGAAGCTGGAAGAGAAGGAGCACGCTGCAGCTGTACACCAAAGCGAGGCCATGGCGTTGAAGGCAGAGCTGCAACAGGCAGTGGAAGCCATCAAAGCTCAAGCAGACAAGCAAGTGACAGATGCTGCAGAAGACAGACAAGCCCTATCTCGTCAGCAGGCCCGCCTCGACACTCTGCAGGCAAGCTTTTGTACGACATACTATGCGTAACCCTGGGCATGGACACCCTGCAGGCAAGCTTCTTGGACTCATCACATACATCACAAAGTAATCAGTACAAAAGCAGGTGACAGATGCAGCAGATGACAAGCAGCGCTGTTGCGCCAGCAGGCCCAGCTTGACACCCTGCAGGCAAGCTTCTGTGCTTGATGGAGATATGACTCGACATACACACGCTCATGCAGACAAGCAGGCGGCACATGACAAGCAAGCCGTGTGACGCCAGCAGGCCTGCAGTACCCTGCCAGCAAGCACCTCCTGTCTGGTTGTATAAGAGAAAATAAGCACACCGCAAAAAAAGTCAGTATGAAACCAGGTGACAGATGTGGCAGAAGATAAGCGAGCGTTGTCGCGACAGCACGGCTGCCTTGAATCCTGCGGGCATGCATTTGTTTTGAATGAGTGTATGACTGCACACGCACACACACACATATATAGAAGTAATCAACATGAAAGTGCTGAAGTATTTTGCATCCTGAAAGAGCACCTGCGTATGGTTTGCTTCCAGCACAACTGTGGGAGGGCTGTTCAACAACAATTGAATGAAGACCGGTCTTTCAGTCTGCAGACTAAGCCCCTTGATTGAGTAAAGCCATGCTCCGGGATGCATGCAGGCAGTGATGGCAGATGAGCTGGGGCAGGTGCGCATGCAGCTGCAGTTGGAACAGGAAGCCTTGCAGAGAGCGCGCACTCAGCGAGCGGCTGACAGGTCAGCATTGGTTGTTTGCTTCAATTAGTATATTAATATTCACCTGTGCTCCAAGAGAGGGCTGCCAACAGATCAGCTTTTGTCTTCATCTTGTCATTTTGTCTTGCTCGTTCACAACATCTGCCTGTGATGTTTGCCGGTAGGTCACAATAGGCCAGCATTGCTCCTTGACTGTGCTCATAAACCCTCAGCTCAAGACGAGGATGTTTGCCGGTACATGATGCAATGGCTTTTTGATACAAAAGAGATAGCCCCTGTACAGGATGATGAGCACCTGCTGCAATGCGTCGGCCTGCATTTTGTCTTGCACAAAATGCTTTATCGACAAAAGCTTGAATCAAAAGCATTGGCAGGGGGCAATGTTAAATGCTTCAGCTGATCCCATATTCCGACTGCTTGCCCATCCAGATGGCCAGTACCCCTCTGCTGCGTACGATCTGCATCCATGCAAGCAGAATTTTACCCATATATGTGTTGGCAGGGAGGCATGGTCACAGCAGGTGACAAATGAGCAGAAGCAGCTGGCACAGGACAGCGCTGAGTGCCACAAAGCTTTGGAATCTGCCAGAGCCGCTGAGCTGGCAGCCAGGAAGGCGGCTCTGGAGTTTGAGGCTCGGGCCAAGCTAGCGTCAAGCCAGGTACTGTAAGAGCATGAACCCCTCTAGAAAACAGTTTTGGTGCCCCTTCACGACTTTGCCCATCTGCTTTTGCTCCTGCCACCCCTGCTGAGGGTGTCGCATTGTCAAAAATGCTGCTTGTTCATAACGCTTAGGCCAGCGCGAGGGCGATCAGGGAGGTGGTGCAAGCCAATCAGCATGAAATGCAGAAATCCAGATGGCTGTCCATCTGCACCTCTTCTTTTTCTTCTCTTGTTTGTTTCTCTGCTTGTAGTTGTCTGTTGCTGAGACTTTTCAGCTTTCACTGCATGCTGGTTGAGGACGCTGGGGCAAAGCTGAGGGACCTCAGGAAGGCGCCGCAAGCCAGCCAGCAAGCTCATGCTGGCATGCAGAAGATGCAAGACTGTTTCACTTGCTTTCTGTGTGTCCTGTAATACATCTCTTGCTGAACCATGAGAATACTGAAACCTGTAGGCTGAGGACACTGAGACAAAGCTGAGGGAAGTCAGGAAGGTGCTGCAGGCTGATCGGCAAGCGCATGACGACATGAAGAAGGCCAGTGCTGCAGACAAGGAGCACATGGCCAAACAAGGCGCTGCACTTGTTGAGATGGGCAAGCAGGTGTGACACAAAGCACAAATAGTCTGATTGGTTTGCATAGAACCGAGTTTGAGATCATGTGCAATACTTTGGACGGAGCAACAGACAGAAAACCTTCGTGCAATTGCAAACTTTGACCATGGCACAGCCCACAAACAGCAGCCTTGCAGAGTTTACAGCTTTGTGTCAGAATTGCAGCCAGCGTCTAACCTGCATGCAATCTTCGTCACCTGAGTGCATGACTAACTGCATGACTTCAGTTAGCTGGACACCCCATGCCATGACTGCTTTACATTTGATGCAGATCCAGGCCAAATCTGAAGCAGTGGCAGCAGCATGGCAGAACATTGAGGTTCAGAGGACAGAACTGGACAGCCAGCAGCAACAGCTGGCTCAACAGACAAAGCAAGTTGATGAGCAGACCAGGTAGTAGCCCTTACAGCTGTGTAACACACATCATCCTGGCGTAAGATGTAGGACCATATGTTCAGCAGGCCAACAGCTTGTTGATCGTGTCTTGAGACAAGTCTGTTCTGATGGTGAACCCTTGAAAGTCAGTATCACTTTTGAAAGTCTACTGAATATGCGCAGCAGCACACACCTCAGACAGACATGTGAGTTGAGCGCTCAAAGTTGACCGCAGACTTGTGACACCTGCAGCGTGCATTGACCTCGGGAGTGTGCAGCAGGCAACTGCGTTGCAAGCAGCTCAGGCTGAGTGATAGGCCAAGCTGTTCATCTGATCCTATAGCTGCAAGATCTTGGAGCAGTAGACGCTCTCACTAGCAAGTGCGTATGTTGAGCAGGAGCGTGCAGCAGCAGGCAAGTGCATTGCAAGCAGCTGAAGCAGAGCTGTGGGCTGTACTCACGCTCACTGCTCACCCTGGAGCAACAGGCACCACACCTGCAGCTTACCTTTTCTTCTTTGCCTGCAAGAGACTGTGTTGTGCAGAGGGGTGCAGCAGCAGGCAGCTGCTTTGCAAGCAGCTCAGGCAGAGCTGTGGGCTGAGCGGTCGCAACTGACCCTGGAGCAGCAGGCACCAAATCACCTTACCTACAGCCTACCATTTCTTCTTTGCCTGAAAGAGATTGTGCTGTGCAGAGGGGTGCAGCAGCAGGCAGCTGCTTTGCAAGCAGCTCAGGCAGAGCTGTGGGCTGAGCGATCCCAACTGACCCTGGAGCGGCAGACCACTGCAGAAGACAAGGCGCGAGCTGCACAACAGGCACAAGAGGCTGCCAGTGCTCACTCAAAGCTCTTAGCCCAGGTCAAGCATGTCCGTCAGCAGAGCTCCCTGGTGGGTATTTCAATGCCAATCCAGATCCAAAAACAGCGTTTTCAGTTCTGGCCAGACTTTTGGCTGGCTGTTGCGTCGTCATGCTGTCAGTGCCCACTTGAAGCTGTGAGCGCAGGTCAAGCATGTCCGTCAACAGAGCTCCGTGGTGAGTGTTACAATGCGAAACCAGCTTTCAGATGACATGCCCAGTTCTGGCTAGGCTTGAGGCGGGCTGATGAGTTGTCATGCTGTCATTCTTCGCTCAAAGCTGCCACTCTAGGTCAAATATGTCCGTCAACAGAGCTCCTTGGTGAGTGTCACAATGCCAATTCAGATCCAAAGACAGCGTTTCCGGTTCTGGCCAGACTTTTGGCTGGCTGTTGCGTTGTCATGCTGTCAGTGCCCACTTGAAGCTGTGAGCGCAGGTCAAGCATGCGTATCAAGAGGGCTCCCAGGTGAGAGTTCTGCAAGTCCAAAGACAGCATCCACAGATGTGGCCAGGTTTCAGCTAAAGACATTGGTCTTGTGAGGAAAATTCACTTAGGAATCAATCACTTTGATTGCAATGTGATCTGTGACTGAGGACCTCAATGTACAGCCAGTTTGCCTTTTAGAGAACAATAGTCATTACGTCAAGAGCATGTTGTGTTCTTATCCAGGCAGGCAGAGCCTCAGACTCTGAAGAAGCGGAGGCAGGGTGGCGTGAGTTGCCACTCCGAGTGCTGACAACCCTACAGAGCTCAGCCAGCCCGAGAGGCAGCTGGTCTGCAAGACAGAAGGCTCAACAAACTAGTCTGTTACCCAGCATTAACAGACAAGGGCTATGATGACACCTGACTGTAGTTCTATTATGCAGGCAGGAGGAGCCTCAGACTCTGATGAAGAGGAGGCAGGGTGGCGTGAGTCACCACGCCGGGTGCTGACTGCCCTGCAAAGCTCAGCCAGTCCAAGGAGCAGCTGGTCTGCAAGGCAGAAAGCTCGCCGTGCTAGTCTGTCACCCAACACCAACAGGCAAGTGCAAGCCGTCTCAGCTGAAGCTGGAAGAAGTCAAGCTGTTGCATTGTCACGACTGTGCCAATTGCCGCAGGTCCACCACACTAGTCTGTAACCCAACTTCAACAGGCAACGGCAACTCAGTACAGCATGTCTTGCAACAGTGATGTTTGATGCGCACCTGCTTCTCGCTCTCAGCACGCTAGGCTTGAGTTGAGTGCATTCGCATGGCTAAGCCAGCTGATGAAGGGCTTGCTAGATTAGTCTGTCATCCAGCATCAGAAGGCGAGTGGGCTGTGACAACTAGCAAATCCAGCAGATGAACTTTTGTTTTGAAGGTGTGGCTGGTGACAGGGAGATCTCTTTCTTTTGTCCCAGCAAACAGTAGCACCTGCAACAGCCAGTTTGGTTTGTATCTGCTGACTGTTTGCTTCCATTTGATGACTGAGCACATCCATGATTGCAAAAACTATGACCTGCAACTATGCAAACACAACGGCATGAGTGCGCTGAATGGCACTTAAATTGCTGCTGTTGACCATGCCTGTTCATTCATGTTTCATGTTCATTCTACACATGTGCTGAACAGGCTCAGCAGGCCCAGCTAGGTACTGGAGCAATCCACTGTCCCCGTCCGGTTTGGTCCTGTGCCTGTTTCTATGTCTGTGATCTCAACCCGCTTTGTCCACTGCAGAGCACACAACCAGGAGCAGCGCTCAACAGCGCCTGTGCTGAAGCCTTACAGTCCAATGTGTGACAGCACAGTAGTGCGCAGCACAGTTGTCTCACCTACAGCAAAGTCACCCTGGAGCCAAAACGCTCACCAGCAGACGCCTGTCAGCCCCAACACATCAGGGGGGTTTGCTGGCCAGAAGGGCTCTTTCATACGAACCGTGCCAATGCAAAACGTGCACAGTCGTTATGCAGTGCCTGCCAGCCAAGCTGCTGCATGTGCTGTCAGTGGTACCAAATTGGGCTCAGATGCAATGTCAAAGCAAAACTTGCAGCCTGCAGCAGTCACAGTAGACAGAATGGCAGCAAATGTGGACAGAGTTGCATTCAAGCAGGCTTCAGCTCAGCCATTTGCTGCCCTGTTGAGTCTTTTGCCAGAAAGCAGTGAATCAGATGCTGAAGAGGCTTAGTCTGTTGCTATTTTGAAGCGCGCGTGGGCACCTGCTTGTTCGTAATCAAGCTTGTTTGTAAAGTTTGACCACCATCCTGACCATGATAGCATGCTCATCACAACCAAGTTTCGCCCAGAGACCAAACAGGGTCATCTTTGTGACACAACTTGGCAACATGTGATACTCATCTAGATCAAATGATCATCAACTCGTCTCTTTTGGCGCAAGCACGCCTGCTTTCAGTCGAAAGCAGTAGAGCCTATTGCTACCACACAGTCCCCAGGTAGAAGCTGGACACATCTTCTTCTTTGCGTAAGGAACCCTTAGGAATTGCGTGGCATCCATATTGCGATCATGAGAAACTGTTGTTGGAAGCAGCGCCTGCTAGCATCGAAGGTAAAATTTGGCAGTTAGAATGATTGATTGACGATTTTACACTTGATTTGGCGCAAAAGACGATCGCCGCTATTCAAGTTCAACTATTTAAGCAGGCCGGGTGCTAGTTTAGCTAAGATGTGGTAATTTACCTGATCTGTTTTTCGACCAGATAGGGGTTAAAATCTTGCATGTGATCCCGAAAAGGGGACATACGATGAGATCGTCCCAAAAACGAGCAAAGTCTCTGCATTTTCACGCGAAAAGGAAGTTGGGGAAGCCAGACCCATCAACCCCCGCTGTTGATTAGCGCACTTGTGACGTACCCTGCTGGGCTGGCGCTCTCCATCAAACCGCCTTTGCACTTGCGCTCGACATCGCCAAGCCCGCAACGTCAAACTGGCGGTCTCTGTGAGTGCCGGATGATCTACGAGGTGCTGTCCCTTGTAGATGCAGCCCTTGGGTGAGCGATCTCCCTGCAAGCAGTGCTTTTCTCACGTCGTGTGCCGGTCACGCGCTTTTTGAAATTGCAGTATCCCAGTGTGGGGCTTGACCGACTCACTTGTTGCACGCAGGTAGGGCAAGCAAACGCCGTTCGGTCACTCAACTCGGCTTTTTGTGGCTGTGCGTGCGATTGGTCTTAGGCGAGGCAACTTTTCAGACGCACACCCGACATCATTTGGAGGCGCCCCCAGGCAACGCAGCGTCTGTTGATTTAGCCTGCGGTTACGTTGGCAGCAAAGTAATCTTCACAGCGCTATACGGCACGACAGTTCGGACACCATGGTTGAACTGCGCGGTGGAGAGCTCTATGCTCAAGCAAGGCAACGACAGCGTCATCGTGCTGACAGACGATGTTGAGCAATTTGCACTCAGTTGGCCGTCACGCCTGCCCAATCCCGGACGAGTTGTTGACGTAGCCAGCTGCCTTGCCAATACCCCTTTACAGCATTGGCTAGAGTCACCAGAATTGGCCTCAGCTGTTTTCAGACAGCAAAACATTGCCAATGCTTTGCGGTTGGCAGCAATCTACAAGAACGGCGGAGCGTATCTTGATCTGGACATAATACCTTTGCAAGACAAGGTCTTCTCATCAGAGGGTGCTCTATCTATGCAATGCACCAGCGAAGAATGCGGCCCAGAGTTCTGGCTAAACAACGCCTACTTGAATTTCCCTCCAAAGCACCCATTCATGTGGCAGCTCATGAATGCCTTTGCGCTTGAATTCAACGGTGAGCAGCCCTGCATTGTAAAAGTTGCCTGATCACCTCGACCCAGCATTTTGCCTCCTTCGTGGAGCTTGCTCATGACTACAGTACTCATACACCTTGTAAGCCATCCAGCAAAGCATTGGTCGTTGCTCTACTGCATTCACCGAAGCCACTCAGCCTCTTGCTCAATTTTCCACAGCACAATGCTACACTGATGTGGTGTTGTCTTGATCAATGCATGCACACATAAGCCTTCGTGAGCACCATCTTGTGCCTATGTCACCATCTTGTGGTTTGTTGATACATTTTGCGATGCAAGCAGCAAAGCATTGCTCTTCTTTGGCCATGGCCCTGTGACATTCTGACCCCATACCCACTTGATCTCGCGCTGAAAACTCCACAGCACAATGCTGCATTGCTCTTCAATCATTCATAACTGCAAGGTGCAAAACACCATGAATGCCCGTCTCAAAATCTGCTGACCTGTTTGCAGGCAATCTCTGGGGCTTCAATGGACCTCGCCTTGTGTCAACACTCTACAACAGGCTACTTTGCGCTGATCACGCAGCAGCCAGATCCGAGTGTGAGGGTGTGGGTCTGTTGCCTGTTGTGAGATTGGCCCCACTAAGCTGGGCAAACACAATCCAGGCTCTGAGTAGCCTACCCAGCGACAACATGTTTGACTTCCACGACGAGGAGTTCTGGGCAGTTCACATTTACCACAACATGTGGAAAGAGGCCTGTATTCCTCGCCCCTCCGTCTTCAGCGATCTCATGCAAGAGCATTGCCCAAATGTTGCGTCCCATAGCAGCAATGACGTCTACTGCCAGGTCCTAATGTAGCCGTCTTTCTGGCCTTTCGGCAGAAGAAACAAAAGGTCCTAGTGCCAGGTCCTTTATATAGCCGTCTATTTGACCAGTCAGCAAAACAAACAAAGCGTCTCTGCACCAAGCGCCATTCTGTACCTAGAGGCAACAACAAACCAAGGTATTTGCAATCAGGCACCACTCTGTATCTACAGCCAGCAGCAAAAACACGTTTGATCCGTCTACATCAGTTCAGGATAGCCTCCTTAGGGTCCCTCAGGGTGATCCCCGCCCACTCACCTCGATCATCCATGTGATCAGGATTAGATCATGCTCAGCTTTCTGTGTTCTGCTGCACTGCTGTAGGTCACCAGCAGAAATAGATTTTGCGACTCAAGCCTGTTGCCTTCGCTGTAGAAACCCCATGCAAGCGTCCGCAGCTCAATGATTTATTGCAGACCTGGAGATCTATGATTGAGTGTGTTTCACTCATGATGGCTCCCTTCAGGTCATACACTGTCAAGTCATGTGGTTAGATCAGACTCAGTATGTACCTAATGTACGCAGGTCCCATGTATCGTGCATGGTCTAGTACAGTTTGGTGGGTTAAGAATTATGTTTGTTTTGTTGGCAAGTGTCTTGTTACGGACAAATCGATTTCATGTCAGGGTTGGACGTGTGATTGTGACATAGTGCCTTTTCTGTTGATTACCTAGCAAATAGTAGTTGACTGCTGCAACTCATAGCTAATAACAGTTCATGGTGGCTATGCTTTTCTTCCGACATGCAGTTCTAGTAGGATCTTTTACTCGAACGACATGTACATCTGGAGGCACAATTTTGATTGCCTGTGCTTTGATGTGCTGAAGTGCTTGACGCTACATCGCTTTGTCTCCAGCATTCACCTTGTTTGCGCCTTGATTTGTTCACACATGTCGCCTGCATGCAAAAAGTCCGGCGCACAGTCTTTCTACAGGCCTTGATCCATGATCTTTGATTTGACAGACAGCTCGTGCTGAGCAACAGTTCCTGCTGTTACAAGGCTGTAAGAGAATTTGCTGCTCCTGGAAACGCATGCACTCACCAGAAACACACACTACCATTGCTTTTGTACACAATTGTCTCAGGACTTCAGACGGTATCATGTAGCACTGCAATCCTCGTACAACAAGGTATTCTGTTCATGCTGCACATCTAGCAACAGCAGCAAATGCTTTTCAGTATGACCAAACCTAGAAAAAAAGTCTACGAAGTTGGCGTCATAACGGAGGCCTCTGTTTACAGAGGCAGCCCAATATTGCTGCTTGCAAACCTGTCTCTTGAACACTGTGTACCTAGTGTGAACATCCACTGTAGTGCATACTTGGCATCACTC
The DNA here is from genome assembly GCA_002118135.1 of Trebouxia sp. TZW2008. Lineage (NCBI taxonomy): Eukaryota > Viridiplantae > Chlorophyta > Trebouxiophyceae > Trebouxiales > Trebouxiaceae > Trebouxia > Trebouxia sp. TZW2008. Next base: position 231,450 of record BDIU01000058.1, on the reverse strand, counting down.
TTTTGTACATTGTGACACAGCCACGTTGATCTTACACTTCCCTCAAGATCTCTTGGTTGTGTTGCACGCCTGCACCATTGACATCTGAGCTGTTTTTTGATGATGCCCCATTTGCTGCAATTCCGTTTGCCGACACCACATTGTTTGCTACTCCATTTGCTGATGCACCATTTGCTGAAGCTGCACTTCTTGAAGCACCATTTCTTGATGCTCCCTTTGCTGACGTTGCATTACTTGATGTGGCTCTAGCACGGCCAGTCTTCTTCACAGCCTGTGTTCCCTTCTTAGTGCCATTGCTGCTGCCTGCTGCATTTGACTTTCCACCAATTGTTGCCAATGCTTGTTCAAGGTCTTGGATGAGGTCTTCTGATGCCTCAATGCCACAGGCTAGCCTGATTAAGCCATTAGCAATTCCACATCTCTGCAACAGCAGCAATTGCACGTTTGTCATTTCTCAAGCTGTTGATCCCAGGGTGGCAGATGCTTCAGCAGTTGAAAAGTGTCATGGCCTCTGTTGCCTCAATGCCACAGGCTAGCCTAATCAAGCCATCAGCAATACCAAACCTCTGCAGCAGCAGCACTTTGCATTAGACTGCCATTCAGCATCTGCTTTGTGTACAGGTATGCCTTGACATCTGCTCTTGTTCAATGAAAACACATTCTCCAAATTTTGTATCAGATCAGCTGTTGCCACGGGCTAATTTCAACAAGTCATCAGCAACGCCACACTTTTGCAGCAGCAACAACTGAGTCAGATTGTCATCAAGTGCTTGAGGCCTCCAAGCAAATGCTACAGGCAGCTCATAGGTCTTGGCTTCAGCCTGCTGCAAGTCGAACAATGAGTTTCATCCCTGAGAAACACCACCAACGTCATGCCTCTGCAACAGCAACAACATGTGATTCACACTTGTCTTCAACATGTGCATTATTCCCAAATGTACTAGAGGCGGCGCGACCCTTGTTTGTAACATGTCAGAGGCAGCAAAACAGTTCTTTCCAGTGGAGGTATCGAGTACATAGACATCATACGGCTTAGGGCGACTGCTGACTGACAGCTGCAGTGCCAGATGCACAACACCATCATTTGCCACACTCTTACATCTGCAAAGCTGCTTATGGGTAATTGGCGATGTTCCACGACATTGATGAGTGATTACCTTTCTTTCTGCCTCAGTCATCATGGCATGTGTAGTGGCAGCTGGACGAGTGATGAGGGACTCCATGCTGGTCTTTGAATGCAGCACATGTCATGCGCAAACAAGCTCTCAGTGCGCAGTCACTGGACAGCAGCGGCACTCAGCTAATTGACATCGAGCAAAGGTTGAGATGCCAGAGAATGTTTGAAGCACAGGACATTCAGTCTGTAGCTGTCAGAGGGGGACTGGGGGCCAGGGAAGCGGGGGCTGGTAGATGAGTGGGCTGAATATTAGAGTATGTACCTTTCTTTCTGCCTCAGTCATCATGGCATGTGTCGTGGCAGCTGGACGGGTGATGAGGGACTCCACACCTCCCAAGCTCACTGCCACCAAGGGGATCTTCAGACTCTGCAAACATGGGCACAATTCAGTCATGACCCCATGTGCAAATGAAATAAGTTTCAATGACAAAGCTCTGGGAGCTGCTGTCAGGCCTACAGATTGAGCTTCATGAGCAAATTGATGAGGCAATCCTTTTGTCTATTACAACAGACAAACTGTTGTTGTGGCAGCCAACGCTGACAGCACTTCACAGAGTTGTCAGACTGTCATGCTTGAAAATTCACGCTTCATCAGACGCATCCATGCAAAACGACATCAGAACACAGCATCTTCTTGTGCTGAGACCATCGTGCTGCATACCTGGCACATGAGGTCAGCAGCTGCAGCACCTCCAGTCAGCTCGAAAATGACAGCGCACCCTTCATATCTGCCAAACTTTGCAGACTCTTCTGTTTCCTGTTTCTGTCTTTGAGTTGCAGAAGTCAAGATTGGGCACGACAGGAACATTTTGTAACTTTGATTTTGGACAATTCAAATATTGCATACCTGGCACATGAGGTCAGCAGCTGCAGCACCTCCAGTCAATTCAAAACTGACAACGCCACCACCATAGCCGCCAAAGAGTTCCTGCACTCTGGGGAAGTAGGCATGGTCTGGCAGGGCAGGGTACACCACGTTAGACACCTGTCACAGTACAGTGCTGAGTGAAGCTAGAGACAGATCAGTGCATGACATGATCGTTGCTCACGTCAACAAACAGCTGCTGCACTGTTGGGGAAGTAGGCATGGTCTGGCAGAGCAGGGTACACCACTTCGGACGCCTGTCACAGCAAACTCAAATGAAAAACAGGCTGATGTATACATTGCATTGCACAAAGTTTCTGCAAAGCAGCCTATCCTGTATTGCACTGGGTTTTCAGATGTATCACAGCAAGCCTGGATGGCAAGAGGGCCAGAAGGAGGACTTTGGGGAAGTAAACACGGTCTGGCCGAGCTGGGCGCACCACTTGGAACACCATGGCCAATTTTTGAAAGTGGCACAAAGTTCCACCTTGCCCTTGTGACAGCAAAGTCTCCAAGGACAGCAGACGATCTTGCAGGAAGTATGCATGCTCCGGCCAGGCAGGTCAAACAATTTAGCACATGCAAAGCAATTACCACCGGCTCACAAGAATCTGCATACCTGGGGCTGATTTTGTAGGAACTCTGCAATGGCAAGGGCGTTTGCACACTGCTGGCGCACTCTCAGGGGCAAAGTCTTCAGTCCCCTTTGCAGCAGGAAGCAGGCATGGGGGTCCAGGGTACCCCCCAAGTGGGCTAGCTTGGTGTTGAACTGCAGCATCAGATCCGAGTTCTAGTTCCAGCTTTTTGTTCTCATGCTTTTGCAGTAGGCGCTTTGTGATCCTGCATGCCCCCAAGTTACAGCAGGCATGAGGGTCTAGGGTACCCCCCAAGGGGGCCAGCTAGTGGTTGAACTGCAGCATCAGACCCAAAGACAAGCTCCAGCTTCCTGTTTTTGTCTTTTGCAACGGGCACAATGTGAAGTGTGATGCCTGTCAAGGTGCAGCAGGAAGCAGGCACAGGGGTCTAGGGTGTCCCCGCAAGTGGGCTAGCTTAGTGTTGGACTGCATGACTACAGCCAAGTACTAGCTCCAGTTCTTGCAGAGCACATTTGTGCAGCAGGCACTGTGTGAAAGTTCGATTCCCAAGTGAGGCAAACATCATGCAAGCATCAAGTGCTGTCGTATGACCTGACTTCAGTGTTCCTCTGTAGGCAGCAGGGGACAAGCAACAGTAATCTCAGTATGATGCATTTTATATGGCTCATACATATGGCCTACAATAGCTTGTACAGCCTGTTTCCAGGTTTGTAAATTGCTCTTCAGCTAGGCTGTATGATGGTGATGGGCGTTCAAAGCTAGATGTGCAGCTGTGCAGCATATATCTCTGCAGCCAGCACATTGAGAAAGTGCTGAGTGAATGGTAGTTTGAGCTTTTTGCTGAGCTGCTTAATTTAGTAGATATGTGCTGGCAAAACAAATAGGGAAATCAAGCTCATACTGATGGCATACCTGGCTCATGAAGCCTACCTTGCTTTGACATCTGACTTGCAAAGCATAGAAGCAAGTGACAGCATTTGCCACGGCGTTTGCCAGTGAAGCAGCTTCCTTTGGACGCTGTGTTGATGTGCTGCTTTCTTTGCTGGTCCCATTCATTGCAATGAAAGCAAGCTCAACAGCATCTAGCAAAGCATGAGATAATGCTGTTGGGGTACACACCTTTTTCATGAAGTCGCGCTTGCCAGCAACACTCCCAGCAATGACGTCTGAGTGTCCATTGAGGTACTTGGTGGCGCTCTCACACACCACGTCAAAGCCCAGGTCTGCTGGCCTGCAGCACACTTATGGGTTCAATGATTCCCTAAACTCGAAAACCTGGTCTTGAATGCTGGCAAGTGACATATTGCCTTTCAGAATGTTGTAGCCCTTTCACACACGACATCAAAGCCCAGGTCTGCTGGCCTGCAGCGTAAGTATGCAATCAAACATGAGTGAAAAATTTGCCTGGTTCAAGGTTGCAATCAGACATGAATGCAAGCATGCCTTCCAGGTTTGGCCATCGTTTACAACTGCACATCTTGAGCGCACTGGGCTTGCCAAGGATTGGTCAATCTCAGTGGTCGATGCTCCACACATCTATATGAGTAGCTATCGGAACTGTTTATACGAGCTCACATGAAGACAGCTAGGCTTGCAAAGGTGTTGGCAACTGCAAAACTCATGCTGTCTATGCTTTGCTCATAGCACAACTTTCGATTTTGTCAATTGTTGTCAGTGCCCACCTGAAGATGGCTCAGCTAGTTAATTTGTGGCGCTAATTTTGCATTTCTGACAGTTGGACACATGCCCTTGACTTGAAGTACCATGCCTATGTGCATGTGCCCACCTGAAAATGGCTGGGCTAGCAAAGGTATTGTCAATGACGCTGGTGAGGCCACGCTCCTTGCAAAAGTCCACAACAGCATTGAAGTCAGGCATCTCCAGCAATGGGTTGCTGATGCTCTCAACAAAGAACACCTGCGCTCAGTAAAGAGTCTGAGAACAGCTCAAACTAGTGCAGTACGCTGTAGACTGCTTTGCTGACTAAAGTCACCGGGGCTGTTTAGACAGCTTGATCGTGACAGCATTGGGAATATTTGCGCATGTGAGCTGCTGTCTGCAGCAAATATGTTGCCAGATGCATGTATAGCTTTGGCAAAACCCAAACGAAATATCATAGAAAGTGCAGAAAGACATGTAACAAATCATGCACAACATGCATTGCATGCAAAGTTGCACATTCACATGCAACAGATGCAACAAGAACAGTCATGACGAGCAGCACGAGAAAGCAACACTTTGCGCTGTGCACCTTTGTATTCGGCTTCATTGCTGCAGCCCAAGTCTCAGGCTTGTCTGCGTCAACCCTGGTGCATGTGATTCCCCATTCTGGGAAGTCATCAGTGAACAGCACTTCTGTTGCGCCATACAGTGACGTTTGGACCAACATGTGGTCTCCTGCTCTCAGCAGCGTCAGGATGGTGGTGCTGATTGCTGTCATGCCGCTTGAGGTCACCATGGCATCTTCGGTGTTCTCCAATGCAGCCACTTTTGCTGCCAGGGCCTGCAATTCATCGCTGTCACTAGTTAACTTGGACATTGCCTGACACTTCTAGATACCCCACAGTGATGTTTGGACCAGCATGTGGTCTCCTGCTCTCAGGAGTGTCAGGATGGTGGTGCTGATTGCTGTCATGCCGCTTGAGGTCACCATGGCATCTTCGGTGTTCTCCAATGCAGCCACTTTTGCTGCCAGGGCCTGCAATTCATCGCTGTCACTAGTTAAATTGGACATTGCCTGACACTTCTAGATACCCCACAGTGATGTTTGGACCAGCATGTGGTCTCCTGCTCTCAGGAGTGTCAGGATGGTGGTGCTGATTGCTGTCATGCCACTTGAGGTCACCATGGCATCTTTGATGTTCTCCAAAGCAGCAACTTTTGCTGCCAAAGCCTATGTTCCAAAACAAGACATACGCAGCTACGAGAGAGAGAGAGATTTTACCTGCTTTAGCCAGCCAGTGTCGTAAAGTTTTATTGGCAAGCATTCAAAAGATGATGAAAGGGTGTATGCAGCAGCTTTAAATCTACATTGATAGCCTGCAGGATGCTACAGAAGGGAAGGAAGACGGCAGCAACTGATGCTGCAGAGAGAGCTCACGTGGTGATTTGGTGTGTTGTTGCATCTTGCGTACTTCACTTCTGCCTTGCCCTTTGCTGTGTCACCATCGAAGAGGTATGTAGCAGATTGGAAGATAGGTGTGATTGCTGCTCCTGCGATGTGCTCGTGATCGCCGACATGCACGGCTTCAGTCTCGATGTGCCATCTCTCAGACTTCGATGCACTGACGATCTGGGTTTGAACCCGCGAAGGCTTCCTAGTGGCGCGGGTGTGCACGGACCTACTGCCTCGGGGAGTGGACTTCAAGCCAAGGGAGCCGGATCGAACACTGCCAGCTGCGCTTTGTTGGCGGGTGATCAGGCTTGAGTCCATGCAAGCGACGTGCAGCAGACAAGCTTCAGGCGTTTACTCTGCTCGAACAAGGCTCGTGCGGATTCAAACTCCACCTCAGACTGAACTCGCTGCGAGAAGATACTCACGCTCAGTCGGTTGCTCTGGGTGCGGCAGAGTTCGATTGCAGATCGCAGCTGTTGCCAGGAACTGTGTCGACGTGAGCAAGCTGTGCACTTGCGCTACCGAGAAAGATTATGGCAGTTTCCTGCAGAGGTTCAGCACGTGCGAGACGTGCTGGTGCTGGCGTTTCGTTCAACTCGCTGCGCTCGCTAATCGGCCATAACAAGGCTGCAATTGATTTTGAAGCGCGCACGGCCCTGAGCGTCTACGGATTCCGTATACCAGCGTTTTGGGCGTAGATACAGAGGAAATTAGCCTTCTACAGGTGATATCACGTATCCGTAGATGCGTATATGCGCACCACAAAGCGTAGGTAACAGACTGAGTCTGTTACATACGGGCCTGGTGTCCTCTGTTGGCAGCCGTGCGCCGTGGAAAACCCGCCCACGACACACTTATCTTCCATAGGTGCAGGCTGAGCACGTATGGCTGGCGACCCTTGCAAGCACACTGTCGTCTTTGTAAGCTCGGGGTCAGATCAGCTGGGTGCTTGGCCCGCTTGCCGGTCTGCACTCGCCATACTGAAGGCATGCAGCCTCAAGGCTAAATGCAAGGCTGGCAGTTTGCAACACGCTGATGAGCATGGCAGACCTGGCGGCTTGGACGTCGCTGAGGATGAGCAGGACCTGCCTGCTGGGATATATTACTACACCTCAGCTGACTGTGCAGGTCCGTCCGCTCAATACGCTTGCAGCTTCAAGCGTGCTCAAGCATAATTGCTAGGCCAGCGCTCACTCCTGTCAGGGCATCTCGTTGCCATGTGCTGTTCAACTGGTGAGGCAGCAGGGTGTTACATATGCAAACTCTGGCAGAGTGTATGTTGCTTTTTGCCTACAACGCACATTGCAAACAAATCTTGCCAGAATGGCTCAACCCACAACATGGGAGTGACAGCAAGTCTCCCTGATGCAACAGATTGGATTTGGCAGCATACCAAATTTTTTATCACATAAGAACGCTGCTGGTCATGACTGCCTTCTAATGTCTCAGCATTGAGATTTACACTGCACCTGTGTGACATCGTCTTGTGTTCATACATGCAGTTGATGAAGATGATAGGCTGAGCAGGGTTTTGGCTAATACTGAACAAATGATGGCCATCTTTCCTGCTATAGCATTGGCTTCCAACCCTTTCAGTCAGCTCCTAGTCTTAGCAATCATGAGGCCAAGCTGAAAGCACATGATTTCAAGTCCAGATTGCTCTAATACTACTTCAATTTGAGACTTTTTGGACCGCCGCCGGGCCTGCCTGTCCCCCTACACACTCGCCGTTTGCCACCATTTGCAATGCAGTGTATGGTGTCCAAGCTCTTGTCAGACAGCAGCATTGTTGAAGCAACGCATATCTTGCCCAAGGCCTCGTCCAGAAAAAGTAAGCTGCAAGGCGTGGTTGATTTCGCAGGAGGCTCAAGAGGCTCGGTTCACTTCCGTACTCAACTCACCAACTCGGTTCTGGCCCTGTCTACAGTGGGGGAATTGTGTTTTGGGTATCACTGATGTCTGGGATGAGCGCAATGGTTTGCTTTGGGCAGAGCCTTTTGAGAAGGTTTATCTTGAGACATTCTGCAAAGCTGCTTGCGAGAACCTCAACAGCTTGTCCTCACAGGCCATGCTGGAATGCAGGCGTACCATGCTCATGAGATAGCTGTGATGTATTTGCCAAGCTCGGGGACCTTCAGGTTCAGGGTTTTGGTCGACAGTCTCATGGTGAAGCAGTTGGCTGAGTATGGCAGGAGCGATACTGCAAAGTAAGCATTCAATCATGCATGTGTGCAAATAAGTTTGCATCATGTTCTAGCCCACTGACATTTTTCGGCTTTGCAGGCACAACATGCACCTCCAGCAACATACCTTTGGTGAATATGATGACACTGACTTGCTTATGCCATCTGGTTGTCATCCTTTTCGGCAAACTCTTGCAGCGCATGCAGCACACTCTGCAGCAATGCAGCGACACAAGCTGCGTTCGTCTTTGTGTTTTACAAAGGATGACTTTGACATCTGGAGCGACTTTGATGAGAAAGGTACAACTGCAGCCTGGGTTGCCTTGTAGGCCAACCTAGTTTCATCCATTTGAGTCGAGACACAAGATCTGGCGTTTTGCAAAGGCTATGGACATGGTTTTGCTGGGCATGCCATAGCCCAACTCATAACGTACAGTTAGGTGCTTCATGTGCACCTGAACTTACTGTCATCTTTTGTAGTGTCTCCCTGTAAAAGCTGGAGTTGGTCAAAATTGCCCCTGGTCAACAACATTAGCTTGCCAGCCCTGTTATACTACTTCGGTCATAGTCTGGTAAAATTTGGAGACAATACACTGGGAGCCATTGCCCACACTACATCATTAAGGGATAAATAGTGTGTGTACGCACAAGGAGTAATAGAGTTCTCCTTCCTACCTAGCCTACAAAGCTAGCCAGAAAGCTGGATTCACAGCGTATGTGCCAGGTTTAACGCTCACTAAAAGCTTGTGGCCCAAGCTGTCGCGACGTTTGACTGGCATCACCAGCGCCATTGTTGCGCCAGTCAGCAGATCCGAAGCGACATTTGAAACGCTGGCTTATCGTAACCTGAAAGCGCGTGCAAACAAGTCTGACCTTGATCACCTGAAGTGGCAGCTTTAATCTGCTGTATATTGCACCGCAGCAGCTTGACCACCAGTGGAAATACGAATGTTGACATCTTGCAAATTGTGCGCATCACCAGCTTTGAGGCTACTTGCGCCCAGAAGTGTATCAAAGCTAAATCTGCAAGGTTGGCATGCAATTCTAAAGTATACATGCTGTCACTTTGGGTGAAGCACATGACGTATCCGGTGCAGGCGGCCTCCATTCACAACCGGCACCAATCAGAAGCTTGGCAGCATCCCCATTCTGGCGAAACAAGCTTGCACCTCATCACTCAAGACGTGTGATGGCAGCATCAAAACCAGATGTAAGCTGCAGCATCAGCTGCTAATGGCTCAGAGATTCCTCCGAAAACTCAGTCAAATTCCTACTGCAGAAGCAAGTCTCAGCAACAGCCGTTGCTCCAAAACCGGCTGCAAAGGATGTTGTGTTGGACTTCTACACCAGATACAACAAAGGCGACGTAGACGGCATCATGGAATTGTTTGCTGACAATTGCAAGTACCATGACATGATATATGCTGATCCCTTCACTGGCAAGGAGGATATCCGAGCGTTCTTTGCCAAGTTTTCCTCCACAATTGACAAAGATCTGCAGTTTGTGATAGATGGCATTTCAGGCGGGGATCCCAACAACACAGGTGTGAAATGGTGAGCATTGTCATCCTTGGCTGCCTCAGCTTGTTGCAACAAAGTCAGGACAGCATCGCACACTTCTTTGTGCATGTACTAGGCCTTCTATCCACATGTGATGCCATACTGCAGCAACACATAAATACATAGTATCAGAAGTCAAAAAGCAAGGTTGTCATGGGATTTCGTCTACATGGCTGCTTGGCTATGCGTAAGGTGTTTTGCAACTGCAGGCATTTGGAGTTGAATGGGCATGAGTTCCCATACTCTAAAGGACTCAGCTTTTATGAGGTGAATGATGAAGGCAAAATCACCTCAGCCAGAGACATCCCAGAACCTACGGTCAAGCCTGGTGACTCAGCAATCTATGTGAGCAGCCTGTCTTCTGTGCCAGCCTGTGATCTGTGATGTGACTGCAGAAAAGACTGCAAAGCTGTCACCTTAAGACCAGGCATTTCCAGCATTCAAGTTGACATTGTTTGGGCAGTTGTCATGCTGGGCTTGTGGTGTGTGTTGTTGTGTCACCAATCTGCTCTAATGTGCTCTGCACAGTATTGTATGCAATGTATGTCATCGCGGAGGACACCCACTTGAAAGCTGCCCTGCATGCATGCAATCAGGGCACTGACATGCTGCTGCAATTGTGAAACTCGTATGTACGTATAGGCTATTCAAGCATTGACACGCCGCTGGGGCTGCGAGCTATGAACTGAAGATGCAAAAAACTACACCATACAACCATATAACATATTACCATTTAACATTCGAAAGACCCTCTTGAAAGACATATGACATGGTCAATGTGCTGCCTGGCATATTGCCAGGGTACTGTGTTTACTTTGTTGATGCTGTGCATTTAGGCAATCAAAGCACTGACTCCACTGGTGCGCAAGCTAGGACCCAAAGCAAATCCAGCCAACTTCAAAGTGCCACGTGCAGCAATAGCGGCATGGGCCTTTTACATCGGTGAGCACCCATACATTGACAACCAGGGACAGCACTGTCCACATACACTCCTAGAGGGGTTCTGCAGCAGCGCAAAAATGTGCATTTGCAACACGCATGATATGCTTTTACATGCTGTCATGGCCTCAGAAAAAAGCTCCCACCGTTGCTAATCTAGCGTGCTGATCATCCTTTGTGCAGCCTTTTGAGCCTGTCATATGATACTGCTCCTGCTGTTGCCATGTCAAGAGGGCAGGTCTGTCTGTGCGTCAGAACAATTATGAACAATCATGTGCTGCAGGACATGAGTTATTTGTGCTTTTCAGCAGCCCTTTACCTGGCAAGCCCGCTTATGCAGTGGAGTGGCACACTTTGGTTGAGACCTGGCACTGCAGCTGTTGCATCTGCTACATTCAGACAGAATCTGTAGACAGCCTTTTTGCCGGCACTCAAGGCTGCTCATGGGTGCTAATGCGCTGCAGGGTATGTGGCGTTTGTGCTGTTTGGCAGCTTGTTACCTGGCAACCCAGCTTATGGAGTGAAGCGGCACACTTCAGCCGACACTTTACATAGCAACTGTTTCATCTCCAACAGTCAGACAGCAGGTTCTTTGCACGAGTGTCATGTCAGCACTTGATGATGCTCATGAATGCTATCGCGCTGCAGGGTATGTGGCGTTTGTGCTGTTTGGCAGCTCCCTACCCGGGAAGCCCGCTTATGCAGTGGAGTGGCACACTTTGGTGGAGACCTGGAATTGCAGCATCAACTTCTTCTACGTGAACCAGATCCTGAATTGGCTGGGCATACACTTCATTGAGAGTGTTGCGGTAAGCCTGCCGTCAATCTGTGCTGATGTACATCAAGAGGTTCAGCGGTCAGCAGGTTTTCAGTGCGGCGCTCCTACCCTGTTTTACCCATCCTGAACGTCAAAAGTATGTGTAGTCCACAGTCCAGCTCATGCATACCACCTTTGCCATTGGGTTGCGTCTACGCTAACTCAGCTGATTTGATCAGTAACTCACCCTTGTTGGCTGAAGTGTGAGCTGAATGAATGCCTCAGATCTTTTGGGTCAAGACAAACGTGCGCTGCAGGAGCATCCCGTCAGTGAAGCCTTGGTCAACTTAGTGAATGTGTGGAGCCTAATGCTTTGGCCTCTGATGCTGGCAGACAAGAGGAACTGCAAAAGATCTTGTCACAAAAGTGATTTGCTTTGCAGGAACACCCTGTGAATGAGACGCTATTCAATTTGGTGATTGTGTGTAACTTGATGCTTTGGCCCCTTATCCTTTCCCGTGCATTTTACTTTGCAGGAACACCCTGTGCATGAGGCGCTATTCAATCTGGTGAATGTGTGGAGTCTGACGCTCTGGTCTCTCATGCTAGCAGAAAAGAAGCGCTGCAATTGGTTGGTGCCAAGAACTGTTCGGCGTTGCAGGAACACCCTGTCAATGAGGCGCTGTTCAACTTGGTCAATGTCTGGAGCTTGATGCTTTGGCCCCTTATGCTAGCAGACAAAAAGGGTGTCAAGGTCAAGAACAAGTTTGGCATCTATCTTGGAACTCAGGTATGGCCTTCATAACAAGGTGCACACCTACAGTGCAATCTGATGACAGACAGATGCTGCAGCAATTTTGCAGTGTTGCATGCTGCAGTAATGCTACATTGTTCACATGAACCTTCTCTTGCATTTTCTGCCTTCAGTTGCTCAGCACACTGTTGGTGACAATTTTGTACTCCATGCAATTGCCGGCCTTTAAACAATAGAGTGCACCCTGTGAAGCCAGTCAGTCATTGCATTGTTGTAGTGTGTTACTTGCTGTTTTGGTGCCATAGCTTGCCTGCATCTATCGCATTGCATCTTGCACACTCTTGCAGGTGGTTTCACTCACTTTCTGTGTGCTGCAGTTTCTGACCAACATCTTCTTTGTGCCATACCTAGCGCTGAGAGAGCAGCTACCAGGTAGCAGAGGCACGACAGCAGACGCAGATCCGAACGATGCCAAGTTACCGGACTATGCACCTTTGATAGGCATCACAGGCGCAATCATTGGACTTGGATCAATAGTGTGGGCACTAGGGGTCAGGCCAGAGTATGGTGGATTAGCAGACCGATGGCATTTCTTTGTGGAACAGAGTCTCACAAACAGGGTGTTCTTTGCGTTTGTTCTGGATGCTGTGTTCTATGCTTGTTGGCAGGCACTGCTGATGGACAAGAGTGCTTCAAAGGCTCAAAGATTTGTGCCGTTTGCTGGTTTGGTGTCTTTTCTACTTCAAGGTGGCCAGAAGCAAAAGTCTGCATGACTGTAAATCCTGTAGACTCAGCTGGTCAGAATCAAAAGTCTGCCTGATGTTGAACCCTGTAGATTCACATGGTCAGAAGCAAATGTCTGCCCAATGTCGAGTCTTGTCGATTCAGGTGGTCAGAAGCAGGGGTCTGCCTGATGTTGGATGCTGTAGACTCAGCTAGTCAGAAGCAAAAGTTTGTCTGATGTTAGACGCTGTAGACTCAGCACAGCGCCAGCGCCATTGACAGTCAATGACTGCGATGCTTTGCGGCACCTCAGCAAAGGCATGTTCAGGGCTATAGCTGTCACAAGAAGCACAACACGTCTAGCCGTTCATCAATGCGCACTGTGTCGATCACAACTTTCATCCTTTTACGCAAATAGAATTGTCTGTGGAATCTTTGTGTGTTGGTGCAGCTCTATCCCTGCTGACTAGATAGGTGAGCTCGAATTCTGGTCCTGACTTCCTTGCTGTAGCTTTGGGTTGCTTGGTTTACAGCTTTATCAGACGCCATACATGCATACGTAGCTCATGAGAATCTCGTGATGGGATCACATAGGCTATACACTGAGCTGTTTGCTACACCAATGCGGGCAAACATGGCTCTGCAGCGTTCATGACCTCTATGACAAGCAAATAGGTATTGGTGAGCAATGCACAAGAATTCAGCATTTGTCAAGATTCTCTTTCGTTTCCAATGTATGGACTCAGAGCGTTCACCCAACAACTTGAATGAAGCATGTATCACACCGTGGCAGTCAACACTCGATCCTTTTGTAGAGATATGTACAAACATCAGCTGGATCACCAGCAGCAGTGTAGAACGGAAATCACAGGAGCATGTTGTCAGTAGCTGAAGACGATTTGCTTCGATCAGACAGGCAGGTCATGTGCAAGAGCGCATTTATTCAACATGAAATCAAAACAGGCTGAAGATATGCTACAGCATAGTTGTTTCATTCAGTGCACGTACACAGGTCTGTATAGCATCTGCACGCCACTCAAATGACCATGCCAGCTATAATTTCCTCCTGTCAACAACCCACCACCGCCCAACATCTGCAACCCCTGCTGCTGAGCCTGCGCCACCGCATCACCACCGCCAGGCACCATTGCAGCAGCATGCAAGCCTTGATGCCTGGCCAGTGCAAGCCATATGAAAGGTGACAGCAATGAATCAGCCCCTACTGCTGATTGTGCAGATTTAGCCAATTGGGCTGCTGCTGTAATGCTACCAAAACCCTCAGAGTTGTTGCTCAGAAGATCCTTGACCAGCTGCACTAGTGGTTTTGGTGGTGGGAAGTCCACTACCTCAACTGCATCTTCTTCCTATGCGACAGGAGCATGTTGGCCTGCAGCTTGAATCGCTTGAGATGGGCAGGCGTTAGACACTCTGCAACCAGCTGATTGGGAAGCCAGGGCAGGAAAGTCATGTTCAGTGTATGATCTGCCGGGTCATGTCTGTGGCAAGGCGCTTGCTAACGTCTTTTTCAGTATCTATCCAGTCATATAGCTGATCAGCCAAGCTCCAGCACAAGCCTCACATGGGTGATACTTCATGCCTTCCTGAATACACTGCGAGGCTGTACCACAAGTTGTCCAAATTTATACTGAAGCAGTTGATGCACAGTATTTTCCACAATCTATATGTGGTGTGATACAAGACTCATGTGTCGCCAAACAAATCTTGGGGGGCCCAACAGCACACCTGTGACAAGTCAGCTTCTTGCTTGGCCACTTGGATTGCGTCTTTCAGGCCGCCCAATTGGTCAACAAGCCCCAGTTTTAGGGCGTCTTCACCAGTCCAGACCCGCCCCTTTGCAACTGCCCTTGCCTGCTTCAGCGTCATGTTGCGTCCGTGAGCCACCCTTGACAGAAAGTGCCCATAGGTCCTGCACAAAGGAATGCAGTGAAAAATTCTACCGAGCAATCCTTCTGAAGTAGTTGTCTCATACTTATTGCCTCTGACAAGAAGTGCCCATAGGTCATACATGTGACATCATAGATCTCAAGCTCAGTGTTGAGATGATGGCAGAACTCACAGGAGTTTTGCCATCATCTTGACACAGGCAGAACTCCTGTGAGTTTTGCCATCATCTTGACACAGGCAGAACTCCTGTGAGTGCTGCCTGTGGCTGCCTGCTTCAGCGTCATATTGCGCCTGTGAGCTACCCTTCATAGGAAGTGCCCATGGGTCCTGCATGTGACAGCAATGTCTGTAGTCTCGCCCAGACCAAAGCGTCATTTGCCGATGGAGTGTAAAGCTGCGTATTGCGTGAGAGGTCCAGGTTTGAAGTTCAGCTGCGCGATTAATCTCCCGCCCTCGACATGAAATTTGTAGGACTTGCAGAGAGCAGCATCGTCACAACATCTGCACCAGAATGACTAAACGCGCTCATAGGTCCTGCACAGACAGAGATGATCTCGACGTTCTGCGTCAGAAGGACAGGAGGGGCCCATTTTACCCGCATTTGTCTGCCTGATGCAATGTCACGTTGCGGCCATGAACAAGCCTTTACCAGCAGTGCCCATATGTCCTACATCAGACAGCATTGTTGTGGTGGCAATGATGGCCACAGTCCTGTCCCTTGGCAAGAAGTGCCCATAGGTCCTACAGGTGGCAGCACTGTTTGCACTGATCTGCAAAACATACTCCATGCTACTGCAGGGCATTCAGACTGCCCAGAAGACATCACATGGCCTTGAAGAAGGTCTGGGCATACCTGTCCATTTGTGCATTGACCTGTTGACCCTGCTCTCTGGCAAAATCATGCAACAGCCTTGACTTTTCTTTTCTTCAGGCAGTTGTCAAGAAAGCATGCGCACACCTGTCCATCATTACATTGACCTGACGACGCTGCTCCTTGGTGAAGTCATGAAAGGGCGATGACGCTGTTGCGTTCTTTCCAGCAGCTACAGTGTCCACATTTATGCCTTGGTCCCTCAGAGCTTGCAGAGCATTGAACTTGCCAAATGCCACGCCTATGCTGCCTGTGATGGTGCCTGGCTGAGCCACAATCTTGTCTGCCGAGGCTGCACATCACAGACAGTGTCAGCTTCAATGCTCAAGATGGCAACACACAGAATCTGCCAAACAGCAAGAGCTGCAACATGAGAGATTGGAACGCATTGAAAGCCACGCCTATGCTGCCTGTGATGGTGCCTGGCTGAGCCACAGTCTTGTTTGCTGAGGCTGCAGATACAACACATTGATGTCAGAGATTGCAGCTGATCTTCCTCGCTGCAGCATTTTTGCAAGCAGCCGCTGTGTCTACGTTCACGCCTTGGTCCCTCAGTGCTTGCAGTGCGTTGAACTTGCCAAAAGCCACGCCTATGCTGCCTGTGATGGTGCCTGGCTGAGCCACAATCTTGTTTGCCGAGGCTGCACACCACAGACAAGTGTCAGCTTCAATGCTGTAGATGGCAACACACAGACTCTGCCAAACAGCAAGAGCTGCAACATGAGAGATTGCAACACGTTGAAAGCCATGCCTATGCTGCACATGATGGTGCCTGACTGAGCCACAATCTTGTCTGCTGAGGCTGCACACCACAGACAGTGTCAGCTTCAATGCTCAAGATGGCAATACACAGAATCTGCCAAACAGCAAGAGCTGCAACATGAGAGATTGCAACACGTTAAAAGCCATGCCTATGCTGCACGTGATGGGGCCTGGCTGAGCCACAACCTTGTTTGCTGAGGCTGCAGATACAACACAATGACATCAGGGGTGGCAGCTACATTGATTTTCAAGATTACATAACTAACAGACTGCAGCGCCTTTAGGTTGGCAAAGGCCATGCTTATGCTGCCTGTGATAGTGCCTGGCTGACCAAGTATCTTGTTTGCTGAGGCTGCAAGTACCACACAAAGTGGTTCATAGCAGTCAAGATCACAGCAGAAAGATCCTATGCGATGGTCTCTCAGGGCGGAGATTGCTTGCTTCGAGTTTGTCAAACAGCATGTGTATGCTGCCTGGTATCGTCCCTGTCTGAGCCACAATGTTGTTTGCCGAGGCTGCAAGTACCACACAGGGTGATTCATAACAGCGGAGAAGCCAGCAGAAAGATCTGATGTTCCAGTCCCTCAGAGCTTACAGGCTTGAACTTGTCATCAGCATATGTCTCTGCTGTATGTGATGGTGCCCAATCGAGCAACAACACTATTTGCTATGCTCAACAAATGTGTGGACTACCATTTTGGGACACAATATGTTTGGAAGTGTCATCAGCTTAAGCGCTACCATGCTGCCTGAGCTTTGTCCCAAGCAGGCGCTTCAATTCACAAAGGTTGCATAGCACCCAAGTTGCGATCAATGGGACACTGACCCGAGATGTAATAGCCGCCGCTGGCTGCCAGATTGCTCATGCTCACCACAACAGGCTTGCCAGCACGCTGCAGGCGCACCACTTCCTTGTAGATAGCATCACTGCCCACTGCACTACCACCTGCATCAGAGTTGACACTCATTGCTCCCAATTGCTCTACATAAATGCGCTGTGCTTGCTATGCTTGCATTGCAAAAGATCCGTATGGCTAGCAGCATTCTTTACTTCACTGCAACCTCCAGTGACAATGACACTTAGTGTGACTGAAAACCAGTGGATTGTAGTTGGGGCAGCCGTACCACCTCCTTGTAGACAGCGTTGCTGCCCACTGCACTGCCACCTGTGTTACTATTAAGACTGGTTGTTGTTACTGTAACAGTTGGGTTAGCCTCTATTGAGAACTGGCAATGCTGCAGTCTTGCTCTGGCCACTAGCATAACTTGTTTGCAAGTTGCAGCCCTGATGGCTGCTTGCAGGGTCATCTTGTCTGTATCGGCAACAAGACATGTTTTGGAAAGGGGACTGCCAGGCAATTCACTGTTGGTCAACAAGTTCTCTCTGGCTGCAGTACATCTAGTTGTACAGACAGACAATCAATGACGATATCTGCCTAAATACACCTCCACAAAGCAAGCAAGAAGTCAAAGCATACCTGGGCTGTCCACTCTGAGGACCACAGCTTTGACATTTGGGTTATTGCGCGCCTTTTGTAGGTCCAGACCCAATTCGCTGCTGGCAATCTGAGCTTTCTGCTGAAATGTGGTCTCAGACTTTCCGGCAACAATGATGCCTACAGCCATCAACAACCAATCAAACTCAGAATAACCCAGCCTGCTACACCATGGCTATGTTGCAAGGGCGCATGTTGCCCAGCACCATTTTAGTGCTGGCCAGCCAGGGTTTCTGCTGAAGTGTGGCCTCAGACTTGCCGGCACAATGATGCCTGCAGCCATCAATAGTCAATACAGCTCAAACCAACCAGCCTGTTACAGCATGACCGTTATGCAAAGCCGCACGTTGCCTAGCACTATTTCGCTGATGGCAATCTGTGCTGTCTGCTGAAGTGTGGTCACAGCCTTTCCGGCAACAATGATGCCTGCATCCAACAACAGCCATCAAGATCAGACTTTTGGCTGCAAGCCTGTAGGGCGCACTTGCCTATTGTATTGGCAAAAACCTGACGCGGGCCCTTATTATCTGAAGCCTCTCCAGAATTTAGCTTGCACAGCACAGGAGCAAAGTTGTGACACCATTGCAGATGCAGCTATTTTTCTTTGGTTCAAAGTGATACCAAAAGGCAACGACAGATCACTCTGCAGTCAGAGGACAAGCTGAAGTATCTGCAACCAGTTTCATATTCATCTCCTGTTGCTGGCAGCGACAAAATCATCAGCACTTAGCATAAGCACAGGCACAGAGTCATACGTGTAAGCTTCTGTTTCCTGTGTTGCTTTGTCTTGGCAGCAAGAGCGTGCTGAAGAGGCAAACGTTTTTGAAGTCTATAAACAAGTCCAAAAAGTTGAGGTTGATTTCTCCCTCAAAACATCACCACTTTCATCTATTATATAGTGGTTTGTGGGTTGTACCTCGCTCAATGAATTGTACCTGAAGCAGTGATGACTGCAACCTGTGGCTTGGGTGATTGCCCATCTGCCCTTGCCTGATGAGATGACTCCTTCTCATCTTCATCTTGCAGGACTGACTGTAGGCTTTGCAAGAAGCCAGGCTTGACTTTGCCTTTGTTCTTCTTTTTCTCGTGCTCCAGTACCTTGACAGGGCAGGGTCGAGTCATCAGCATGCAGCACAGCACAGCACAGCACAGGATCTGACATGCCGCGCTATATCAAGACTGGTACCAGCGGTGGCAATGCTTGGCAGTTGCTGTGGAGATTGTGGCTGTGGGCAGTTGAGTAACAAGGGTTGAACAGCGTTGATAACAAGATTGGCAAGGGAGCCTGCACAAGGCGACCAGTGGGAGCTACTTTCCTGTGTGCAATGGATGGCCCATGCTGTGCAGCAACAGCACTGATACAAGCGCTGGCAATGCTTGACAACTGCTTTTGAAACTGTAGGCTGTGGGCAGCTCAATAGCAAGGCTTCAACAGTGTTGAGAGCAAGATTGGCAAGGGAGCCTGCACAAGACACTTCTGCACCTGAATGTACTTGCTGATGGAGACTGCAGGAACGCAGCTGAGCTTCAGCTGTTCTTCACCAAAGATTTGAACCACCAGCGCCATATTCAGGGGCTTCACCACCGCCCTTAGCTTGCTGACCAAGTCGAGATCTTGCACTCCTGACTGTTGCTGACTTGAATCTTTCTGACTCTGCTGCTTGCTATGCATTGCCTGACCATGGGCCTTGTTGGCACCCTGTTGGTCATGTGGGTGTGTCAATGGTACTGGCTGGCTTGCAATATCTGATGGCACCTCTGCATCAGCAGCTGAGCTCTGAGCTAAGGAGACTGCAAGCGCTTTGTCTGAGCCTGAGCTGGCTGAGTCTTGAGCTCCTGAGCGAGCCTCTGAGCTCTGAGTTCTTGAGTCACGAGTAGCTGAGCTTGCGCTGCTGGACCCTGCTTTGGGTCTCAGCGCAACTGACTCTGAGGCGTGAGTTGCCGCATGCACAGCCTGAGTCACAGACTGCAACTCAGCTAAGCTGCCAGATGAGCCTCCTTTTGAGTCACCAGCATCAGTCTCAGCAGCAACGCCAGCAGCTGCAGCAATCTTCTGTGTTGCTGCTGACTTGGCCTGCACCTTTGTGGTTTCAGAGCCAATCAGACCTGCTGGGTGCGCGCTGGATTCGGAGCTGTGAAGCAATGTCTTGGTCGCGTCACTCCTGTGGTTGGAGCCAGTGATGAGACCAAGTGCTGTGGCTTCGGGTGCTGACAAGGGGGATGCATGGAGCGCCCTGACCACCTGCATGCATTGCACCAGACAATTCATGCATTGCCCTCATGCCCAGGTACAAAATATGAGCCTACATTGTGATGCATGCGCTGTGGCTTCAGATGCTGACAAGGGAGATGCTTGTAGAGCTCTCACTACCTGCATGTGCTGAGCCAACAAGTCCATTTTGTTTGCAACACACAATGCTTGCACCTGTGATCAAACTCTAGGTGCCGACAAGGGAGGTGCATGCAGCTCTTTGACCATCTGCATGCATAAGTCACCAGAGCTGTAATTCTCTGACGCAAGCTTCTTTGCCTGCAGGCTCTGATCATGTGATAAGCCTCACTGCTGTGGCTTCAGGTGCTGACAAGGCAGATGCGTGCAGTGCTCTGATTGCCTGCATGCTTTGTTTGACAGATCTTGCAGCACCTTGACATCATTTCCTGTTTCTGCAAGGTGAATTTGTGTGATGAGCCTGTGCATGGTAAGACTCCAGGTGCTGACAAGGGGCGCATGCATGCAGCAGTCCTTGCCAGCTGCCTACTCTCCAACACAAGTTTCACGCATAGTTTTTTTGCTGAGCACAGGTTGGAATTCTGTGATCAGCTTTGCAAGTGGCTCAAGTGCAGACAAGGCAGATGCTTGCACTGCTCCCCTGCATGACTCATGACATTAATCCAGCAATTGCAATAGGAAGAACTGTTCAAGCAAATAGAGGTGTTACCGCATTGCCCAGTAGTTTAGCAGGAGAGCTATGGCAGAAGTCTCAGTGAGGGGCTGAGCAAAGCCTTTTCGGGGAGTCAGGGTTGGTGGCTCTCAGGCTGTAAACCTTGATTTGAGGATGAGCCTGATGAAGAGTGAAGGGTTTCAGGGTGATATCTTGATTTGCATGGAGGAGCTTGAGACCTGACAGGGTTCAAAGGAAGGGTGTTAAGGTCACCTCTCTGGGTTTCAGTCCCCTGGCATCAGCAACGTCGTGTACGATTTGGCCCATCCAGCCATTCACCCACGCTTCAGTGGCATCTCTGTTAGCTTTGCTGTACTCCTTGTCGGTGTACTGGCTCACTATGCTCTTGTACTCCTCCCTGGCGAAAGCCAAGGGCTTGACGTGCCACCTGTCCAACAGACCTCGCCAGAATGGCTGACTCACAGCAAACCCTGCACATGGATATTTGCTCATGGTCAATGTACTGGAGTGTGTGGATATGCGCGCTTAAGAACAGGCACTTGTAGCAACAAATGAGGTTAGGCTGCAGACCTTTGCCACTTGAAGCACATGCTACGATGTGATGTCAGATTGAACGGCATCATATGATTGTGCACATCAGGTGTATGATGCTCACCCATGCACTTGTATAGAGCAGATGGCAACTCAAGAGGCTGGTGGCATAAGCTTCATTGGTAAACTAATGCAGCAGCCAAGATGAGCTGCAGCTACCTGTAAAGCTGACTAAGCCAGTCTCCTGTACGTAGATCTGGTCAAAGGCTGAAGCCAGGTAGTAGCTGAGAGTGCCGTTGCTGCCTCCCTCACCAAAAGAGTCTGAATAGGCAACTGTGGGTACTGAGTCCTTCTTCAACTGCCTGTGCATGAGACACTGACATTAAGGCTGTGCAGGCAAGAGCTGCATGCTGCATATCAATTGGGAAGGGTGTTATGCAACCCAGATGGATGAACTCAAAATGACCAAGCCAAGCACAACCTCAACATTGCTCCGCACAGTCTGGACATGCTGGCCAAGATACAGGACATGAGGTGGGCTGTGATGAGCAAGTTTGTGCTGAGATCAAGCAATACGGCATATACTGTCTACAGCATATGCTTATGCTTGCCATGCTGATGTGCAGTGAGCACACAGTGTCAATTGCCATACCTCGAGCCATATATATCATGGATTGTTTTGCGCACAAGAATCAAGGCAAGCTGCAAAACAAGGTGTGCTGCAAAATATGCAAGCGCAAGGGCACAAACCTGAACTTGAGAATGGCGTTCCGCATTTCTTGCACTTGAGCTAGGCCAGCATGCTTCTGAGCATCACCAATGCATCCAACAACGCCACGGACCCGCTTGTCGGTGCCAGCTTTATACAGAGCATCAACAATCTGTTCTCAAACACAAGGTAACTTCAGGCCCTTATTGTCCTTCAGCTGTACAATCATTAGCAAAAGTTGCTGGACTTACTTTGGACAATTGCAGCTGGTCAATGGCTCCTGAGCGCAGCTGCACATACCACACATATTGTTTGAGTAAGAACTCCGCTGAAGTAGACAACAATCATCACAATTTTACCTTGGTGACAGGGTCATCTGCTTTTTCAACAAGCTCGCTGCCTTCGAAGTCCAAAACGAGCACAAAGTCGCTTGGCAGCTCTGTGCTTCGCTTGGATATTTGCTGCACTGACGAAAAGCCCATTTCAAAGCTTGATCTTTGTACTTGACCGGGACCAGAAGATAACGCACACCTTGCAAACAGTCCGTGTAGCGAACAGCCCAGCAACTGTCAAAGCTCCGACGGATATCAATACGCCTCTTGTCGCACGTCCGATACGTTGGGTGACGCCGAGATCAGCCCAACGCTGCTTGAAGGCAGTTGCCATAGCCATCTCGTGCAAGGTCACCAAGCGATGGCGTCAATGCATTTTCTGTGCCTTCTCAAGGGCCTCCTTGCTAGACAATGTCAGTAACTGGGCATGCAGTTTTCGCGTGCCCACTCTAAAGTCTGACGCATGCAGCAGACACGAGCGACAATCTGGGCAATAGCTTTGCCGAAGGAGCAATGCGTGCAGTGACGGGCATTTCGACGGTCAACCTCTGGGTCAGCCTGTTACAACCGATGCTGCGTGCGATGAACGCGCAGCTGTTGGCAAACAGACTAGCCTGGTTTCAGTGCAGCGACTGCAGACTTGACTTCCCAGCCAGTGGATTGCCTGATGCCTTTGACATTTCGCCACATGCGCCAGTCCTCCTGCAGTCAGTGTTCATGCCGGTTGTTGATGCTGTTCGCATGCATCACTACATTGCGTTTTACAACGCTATGCCTTCAAAGCATTGCGTCTCAAGTTGTATTGCTCCCGAATTTTTGGTGCAAATCACCAAGCATGTCCATGGCTTCAAACGTGCAGTCTCAGACCAACATGCGAGCGACAAAACAGCGTTGTGATTGTCATTGCCATGCTGTGATTGAGACGCTCGCAGTCTCTTGTCTGACGTTCGCTTTTGTTTAGCCTTAGGCTGACTTGAGTCAGCGAAAATCAAATTGGCAGGGGCACAGCATGCATGCCATGCGCGTCACATCATGGCTTTCAAATGTTCGCATCTCATCACCAGCAGCAGTGCTAAAGCACTGCAGCAGAACTTCGGCGCCGACTGCCCTTTCTTACCTCAGGCTGCCAGGCAAGCGTTCTTCACAGTCAGCGGCCACCGCCTGGAGGGGACATGCAAGCAATTCAAGCAGCGTTGTTGCTGGAACCGGCTGTACAGACGACGTCACAAAGGCGCCAAAGCGCATTCGCTCAGGCGTCACGCGAGCAAGAGGTACGAGCGGCAGACGCAGGCAAACTACATCTGTATGCAGTGACCGTATAGTCGTACTCAGCTTCCAAGTCAAAAGCGTCTTGTAGCCTAAGGTCAACGAAGCTTGTGCTCTGCATCAGAGACACTATGCAATCTCCTCCTGCAATATAGCACACCTATACAGCCAGGTTCCCAACATGTTGTACACTCAGGGGCTCAAAGTTTTCTAAACTACTCACTTATACAGTGCAGAAAATCTATTATCAGGACCAACCTTTTCCTGCTGTCAAGTCAAGCTAGGCTCTTGTTGGCATGCAGGCTGAAAATTAGTTTTTGGATATACCTCTGCAAGCTTTGCTGGACCTGTAGACAAACAGTACTGGCTTACAAGCTGCAACAAAGTTGGTCTCTTTGCACAATCTTGAGCCAAGCTGCCATCCAGGTAAAAGGCAATGGTGCTTCAATTTTGACAAATTGCATTTCATTGCCAGCATTTGAACTTTGTTTTGCATGCAATTGCAAGCTTGTACAGTCGCCTAAACCTCATCAAACCTTGGATCTGCCTGTCATTGAGGCTATAGCTGTGACATGTTGGCCTGATGAGCAAACAACCATGCTCTGACCAGTGACATCTGCTGTCATCAGTCAGGAAGAGGCAGCTGCCTGCACGGCATGCAATTTCAAGCAAAGCAGCACTTCAGTAACCTTGTTGTATGCAACCAGGAGTCAACCCCAAGCAAAGTCGGCCAACAACAATCAGCAGCTGCAGACCAGTATTGACCAGTTGGCCAACCTTGACATTAGCCCTGAGACTGTCCAGGTCAGAACGCTCCTGAGCAATCTGCCAGGCCAGTCCTGGTCAAGCTTGAGTAGGGTTACAGCGTGACTGCCCTCCCTGCATGCAAAATGCCATTTACATTTGGCATCCTGGATGCTACTGTAGGCTGCCTTCCTTGCTTTGTGCTGCGTCTATCCTTGGTGTGTTGTCTAAGACAGCGGAGCATTGTGGTTGGCAAAACCTTGCTTGTGATGAAGGTAGGAATCCAGGGCAATTATGTTCACCAACATGCAAACTTTCAGAAGGTGCAAAGTATGCAGCACGTCTACATCTGTACTACATTGCAGGAGAACAGCAACAGTATGGAAAACCAGCCGCTCTGCAAAGAGAAGCAACAGTGTAGGAGCAGCCACTGCCTATCGTTTGCTGGCAATCATGACTCAGGGCGACCTCTTGCCAAGGGAGCCCAGTGAGGAAGAACTTGAAATGTCTCCAATTCAACCCCTGGAGGACGCAGTCACCTGCGTCAGACAGGTCAGACCGTACCCTGCTGCATGGCATCTTGTCAAGGTCTGCCTGTGGACCCAATAAAGCACATAACAGAAACGGTCAAGCTGTGCTGAAGATGGTAGTTATGTGTGAGTGAGGCTGCAATTCAGCGCTAAACCTTGGTTGTGCGCTGTGGCTGTAGTCATGAAGGTACTAAGGCAGCCATGTCTGTTGTCCATTGCTGGCAGTCTGGCTGCACCTATCTTTGCAAGATCTCTTGAGCTCCAGCTTGAGTCTATGGCACACACTAGGACAAACCCACTGCTTGATACCTGTGTCCATGGCCTGCATAGCAAGCTCTGGTGCTTCGTTGGCATACCAGACACAAGTCAAACATGCAGTGATGCTGCAGCTGGCATCACCTGAGTATCACCACAAGTGCTTGGGATTTTTGGAAGACTTGGAGGTTGTCTGGTTGGGACTTTGGGGCCTTGTTCATGCACCGTATGCCCCCAAGGACGCCCCTTTCCTTGTGATGAAGATAGGCACCTTTGGAGCAATCAGTCAAGGCGCTACTGGCTCTGTACACTTATGAGCATTCTCCTTTTGATGTTGTAATTACCGAGGCAGCAGGCTGTGATCATCTGCTCAAACTGTCTCTCATCAACAAATTTGACCATGACTGCAGCATACAGAAAACATAAGTATTTAGCATGGTGTTTCAGTCAAATCCAAGCAAAATTGCAAAGTTTTAGCATTAATGCAGCCACATCACAACTTGAGTGGTCTGACGTATGGATATTTTGCTTCACAGCGGTCAGAAAGTTGTGGGTCCGCAGCCAACACTGGATGCTAGCGCTGGATGGGGGTCTGCATATGTGCCACTAGCTGTCAAGGTGGTGAGGGACAATGCTGAAGGGCAGCGAGAACGTGACAACTTGGAGAAGATGAAGAAGGCCATGGAGCAAAAGCCTGGGCCATGGCATATCGCCCTGTATGAGGACGCCTTCCCCTTTTTTGACGAGGGAAGTCAACACACAACCTTTACGTTGCAACCAGGTCCGGCTAAGTGCAGCCCAGGTGCCCTGTTGCAGCAGCTGTGGGCATTGAAGCATGTGGTGCCGCAAACAAACCAATGGCTACTGGCAGCAGCAGTTTACTGGTCATGAAAATTGGCTAGAGCACTTGCAAATGACATAATAAGCCTTGCAATCTCCAGATTGCTCATGAGCATTGCATTTGACATATCCGACAGTTGTCACTGTACATTGGTTGCTATGTACCATATGGTCTGCAGGTATGCAGACGGTGGGACGCTGCAGCGAAGTTCTGACGCCATGTTTGCACTTCTGAAAGATTTAGAAGCTGAAAACTCGCCAGAGGCCAGCTACGTGTTCAAGCAGACATATCTCAAAATGGTCAAGATGGATTTGCAATCAACGCTGAAGGTTTGTCAGCTGACTTGTATTGCGCACTGCACACCAGACTTGTCGTGCAAGCAGTAAATGGCTCCGTGCGCCAATGGCACTGCTGCCTCTGTTACATGAAACCTGCAGTATTATTGCTATTGCTGCTGCTGCTGCTGCTGTTACTGCCATTGCCGCTCTTCCCTAGCCCAAGTGTCAAATATTGCAGGCTATAAACTATTTCTACTTCAGAACAGCCATGCCAAACAAGGTTCAGCTGTAGCTGCCGTAACATCCAGCCTCCCTAACATCAAACAGTTGCGTGCAGCCTTTTAGCAAGAAAGGTCAATGACTGATCATGCAGATTGGCCCATGCAGAAGGCTATCAAAGCTAAAGTGGCATGGTGCTGCATACATACGATCATGACAATGCAGACTCTCATGCCATCAACCATGAGCAACAAGCTGTGCCTCTTTGCATCAATGTGCATGTGATGCAAAGCTGCTGGCTACGGGGACTACAAGTGATGCACAGCTGTGGACTGGCTCACCTAGATCTCAGTCTTACCAATGCCATAAGCACAAAGACCCTCCTTTGGCCCATGTGCTCGTGACTCTCTTGGATTTGCGTTCCGCTAGATCACCTGGTGTTGGTAAGTTCATCCATTGACTTCCTTGCGCATTGATCCTGTGTCACATGAGCATGGCACAATAAGGCTGATGCTAGCTGAGTTGTAGACTACGGTGCCACTGCAGTGAGACATGCCTGGGTTAGTGCTCTTGAGAAACTGACTGTGCCAAAAGGGTCATCTTGATTGACAAATTTGAGCTTTGCTCAAGTGTTGAATGTAGCACTGCACAAACATGCCTCACCTGCTGCAGCGTCATGGCACTTTGCAGGTCGCCACGGCAGAGCGTTGCTGCTACCGCTGCTGATCAATAGGTGGCATTGCTGTGCACATAAAACTCAGTATGACAATGTGACACCTGCAGGTCTCAGTGAGGTGCAAGGAGAGATTGCCTACCGCAGCCGTGAAGGCTTGGGCTTGTTTGACAAGCCTGAGGAGCATCTCGTGGGGTTCCCCTCTGACATGTGGTCTGTGGGCTGCCTGCTACTTGAGCTACTGACCTATCAGCCAGCTTTCAGCAACAAAGAGATGCGTAGCAAGGCAACCCAGACTCAGACTGAGCACACTAAGGAGCGGCAGCTGCAGTGGGTAAGTCCTACAAAAGTATGGCTGCTTGGGATGCAGTCTTTTGCCTGGCTTGAGCTTGATGTATGTGCTTATGCATGACCCTTTATGCGGTCACAGCACAAAACATTGATCTCATGTACAGGTCTGCCCCATGCAATTCTGCTTTTACAATTTGCCCAAGGTGTATCAGCGTGTGCTGCCTAGTGTAGCTTGCCCTGCTGGTCTCCCCTTTGTAATTGTCCATTCTCATCTGTTGGGGCAGCTCTACCACAGATGCATGCTGTTGGCAAGAAGCAATGATGCACAATGCGTTTTCATTGCTTCTTGCCAACAGCATGCATCTGTGGTAAAATGCGTTTTCATTACGCTGTAGGTGAAACATGTCTATTTTGGAACCTTGGCCTATCTCCTGTTGCATTCTGTTGAACTTGACTTTGCTTTGTGCACCTGCAGGCAAAGGACCTGAAGGAAGGTGCTCAAGTGCCACTTGGCCATGATGATCTGAAGAAGCTGTTTGATGATGAGTCAGAGCTGAAGCTAGCTATGGATCTTGTACAGAATTTGCTTCTGATGGATGCAAGCTTGAGACCAACAGTAGAACAGGCTCTGGCACATCCCTTTTTTAAGAAGGCTGATGCACCAATAGTGCTGTATTTGAGCGACTCAGAGGCAGATGAACCTGTGGCACCAGACCCAAGGCCAGATGCTGATCAGCAGGGGTTTTGAAAGTTTGTCACAGTCACCTGCATGCAACCCAGCTGATGCGCACAGCCTGCAATATGTGTGCATGCATGTCAGCTTGCCAATGCCGTGACTCTCGGCCAAGCAGTACATTGAAAAGGCCCATGACATGCCTTTGCACAGCCCTGCCTTTTGCAAGCTATAATGCTGGTCAGCTTGCGCTGTGGCCTGCTTTGTGACGTATCATGGACTGTTATTCAATACCCAGCTTGTTTGGATTGTCACACGATTTTTGGAAGCACACGGCTCATGGTATGATGTAGGCTTGATTGTCATCAATTTGCACTGGACCAGAGCTGACTAGGATCTTGTCTTGATAAACAGCGCTGCATGTTCATGCATCATGAGTGTAAACATTCTGTTGTCCATACCTTCAGCATCGGTGAGTGGTAGCTTCAAGCATACGTGTAGACGCCTTTTGACAAGGGAAACCTCTGCAATTCATTGTCCAAACCTGTGTCAGGACAAGAGATGGAAGAAGGTCTGGGTCAACTCAGTCAGTTTGTCATGCCTGCACTGCCATGTCTCAATGTTCAAGCCAAAGCAAGCAAGGTTGCAAGTATTGAAATCAAGTAACGCACTCAAGCACAGGCATGACAGCAGATGTTGCCATTGTGCACCGTTTGAATTCCATGGTTGCTTTGATAGTTGACATGGTGAATGTGTGTCACGCAGAGCTATTGACGCTGCCGCCACTGCAGTGATTCAATACAATATCAGCTGCTGTTGAACACCACTTGATCTATGCCTGTGCAGCAGAGTTTGCTGCTCGATCAGAGCTTTTCAAGGCAACAAAGAGAGCTTTGTGTCATGCATGAAACACATGCAGGGACGGTCCTACTCCCCAGCACTGAGGATGCCAACTGTGAAGCTAGATAGGCTTACATTGAGTCTACTGGTACTACTGTGTCTGTTCAAAGCTATCTGAAACCTAGTATGTGGAGCAAAACCCGAATGCTTGGCAGGATGACAGGCCGCCTAGTAGGGGCGTGCAATTCTCAGGTACCAAAATTGGTGCTCCTAGTTACTATGACAATGAGCACTGCAGTCTGGGTAAAGCATGCATCACTCGTTCTCATCTTTTGCAAAAGTCACAGCATGTTTGCAAAGAGCACTCTGCAGAAAGCAACCTGCTTGGGCATATACTGACAAAACAACTGCAAGAATCATCATGAAAGCACTGAATCTAGACCGTCTCAATCGGCGACAATGCCAGCTTGCTCATTGATTGAACCAAACGACACTGACCTGCAGCTGCCTGAACAATTGATTGTCATGTTTGATTGGCGCCTTTTTGTAGACTAAACAGAACGCATCAAAGAATTTGCAGTCAGAAGCTTCTGAGGTTCACGACCCGTGCACCAACTGTAGAAGCGCAACAAGTACAAACCCAGCAAAGACAAAGGCAAACAAGCCGGCTCTGCGGAGTTTGTGTTTGCCAAGATTCCTTTCATTGGAAAACTCAGTGGCTATAAGCTCGTACCCACCGACAAAAATGAAAGCACCTGTAAGAGGCACAAAATGGTTCATGAAGTGACCACTGAGCATGATCACACTTGCAGAATTAGGTAAGTGCAAGTTCTGGCAGCTGCAATCTGTGCATGCATATTTTCCAAGAAAGGTCATTACGGACCCTGACATGGTGCCACCAATGTGCTGCAAAGGCAGCACGCACAAGGCTGACCTGAGTGCAGTACTGTACAAACGTGCAGTCTGGTCATGCGTGCATCTTGCATAGGCGTGCAACAGACACCGTTGCAGTGCTACAGATCTGCTACGCATGCAGTGTGCACAAGAGATGCACAAAAGTGACTGGTCCAAGCTACACTCTGTACACAATGATAAGCTGCAAGTACAGGCGGAATTTGATGCAGCAGTCATATGCATGGTTTGCCCCCACTTGCAGTGGCCCCCACTTGCAGTGTGTGATCAAGACCAATCAGGGCATTCGAGCTTATGTAGACTGACCTGCTATCAGACCAAACAGAACAATGTCAACCCAAGGGTTCTCGTCATGCCCAACACCAACACCAATGCCAGTTCCAAGGAAGAAGCACGCCGCAAATGGCAATAGACATATGGCGACCTCCCTGCATGACGCAGTTGCACAGTCAATATCAAATGCAGACCAGGTTTGCATTGCTGAACTGTAAGCTCACAAGTGTTCAACGCGGGAATTCCAGATGAACAGGATCTGGCTGTCAGTCTGTGCCGCTTGCACCTCATTTGGGCTAAATATTGAATGCAGCGGAGAACTTCAGGAGAAATGAGAGATGCTGGACGAGCTAAAGGGAATGCATGGCTGCTGCATATGATGTCATGTTCACAGATGCTTCCACAACTCAACAGCACCGACGCTAGGTAAATTGTTCATCATTGTAGGCATGATTCAAAGCTGGTAGCAGGCTCTACAAGGACAAGTCACTTAGCCAAACATCATGCTGAGCGTGACCAAAACTCACTTGAAGCCACCGCCGCTCTTAACCAAGATGCTGCTCAGAGCAACACTCTCCACCCACTTATGTGAAACCATAGCCACCAGAACCGTAACTGCCCCGGCCTTATCATGCTGAAGCCCTAGGGACAGCCCTTCCAACACTCCATGCACACAGATCCCTGCCCACATGAAAACGGGCGCGATCCACGATTGCCATGTCATGCCGTGGTAGGGTTTCCCAGGGGCAGCTAGGGCTTTGCTGGGAGCCATATTCGCAGTTTCTGGGTTGGTGTCAAGATCACAGCCACAGTTGGTGCACTCAACAGGGGTGCTGTCGCCTGATGAGGAAACCTCAGATGAAGTTTTCATTGGCTGAGCGAGGTGGCTGTTTCCATTGGTGTGTGCATAGGCTGGGTTGACAGTTGTAGGCAGCAAAGCTGCTCCAGAGGGAGCCTGTAATTAGATCCAGACAGTCGTCAGAATGTGCCCAGAGGTCAGATGAACAGCATGACAACTTGAAGCTGCTCTGCAGATAGCATGACAGATGCTTGAGACCAAGACACACCAAAGCAGATGACAGCAGCAGCTGGAGACCAAGCTGGTAGACTATAGCAAACACAGCAACAGCTGTTACAGCAAAGCAGTGACTGCTAGATCAAAGACATAATAGCAGCAAGGGTTTCCTGGCAAGAACAAATGTGGCAGCTAGACATGACTTGTCAACCAGCCTGCACGCGGCATGCATGGAGCTTCCATCTCAAGCTGGCACCAAAGTGATAAGGGCAAAGTTGAGGCTAAAAGCAGTGAAAGGATGGCTCAAAAAAGCAGAAACACAGCAGAATAATGCTGTGCAGCTCACCGTCGACAAGCCTGGAGGGGCCTGACAGCAGCCTGTTGTTCTGCAGCCATCAACATCATGTTCGTGATGTCTGTGCCCGCCCAGCATAGGTGACACCACCCTTTGCAGCAGGAACAGAATGTAGAACCCCAGGGCTGCAAAGAAGTAGCCCATCGGGAAGCTGTTTGAGACGCTGTCGGGCACTGCTGATACTGCATCTGGCAACAAGTGCATGAACCCTGCAACAAGCATTGCATGGTCACCGTTTTGCACATTGGTGAGAGATGAAGGGTGGCTACAGCGTAGAGCTTTGTTGCATGACTGAACCTGGATCATACAGCCAAACAGCTGCCTTGCATGAGACATAACTCTTACATCAGGCACAATCGTATGCATACACTGCTACTCAGAGCGCAGTCACAACTTGCTAAATTGACAGTTCAAAGGAAATCGAGTACTCAGGGGCATGAGCATATAGCTACTTTGTTCTGGGGCAGAGCACATGCGTCCAGAGGCAACACTACTCAAGGTTTATAGAACGTTGTCTGAAACCAGATATGCCAAGCAGTGGTGCAAGGCACTTGTACCATATTTGGAGCTCACAACCCTCAGAGACAACAGAAACCTGACGAATACATGATGCAGTTCATCTTGTGATGCATGAAACACCACTTACCAAATGTCAAGAAGACTCCTCCGGCAAAGCAGTTGAGGCAAGACAGGAAGACTGCGTTCATGATGGGCAAGCGCATCTTCAGGAACAGTGGTACCAACAGACCCTGCAAGCAGTATACATAGTCATGAACGTTTCTGAACTTGGGCAAGGACTGAGCGTACAGGTCTGTGTGACTGCGGCCTGAACAAACTCTGCATAATGAAGCCAAAAAAGCGACTTGTGAGATACACATGCAAGAAGTTGCTTGAACAGGTTGGCACCTGCTATGCTGGCATTTGCCTTTGAACCGTATTTCAGTCATGTGGGGCAAAGGAGAGCTGCCTCTAGGCAAAACAGGCAAAACTGAACAGCATCTGAAGAGCATTGCATGATGTGCTGAATGCTGAGTGCACAAGCTGCTGCACTTTGATGCATCCTTGAGCAATGCTATACACAAGGTTCAAAGGACAAGGTCAGATACAAGGTGCATGTTCAGACAAGAAGAGTCAAGGGACACCAATGGTACTGCGCCGGGCATGATTTTGCTGATGCTGCAACACACAGATCAATGGATTTGTACTGCTTACAATGAGAGCCTCTACAAACAGCACTGCTGCTCCTGTCCATTTGAGCCAGGAAATGCTGCTGCCATTGCCATCATCATCTGCATCCTCTGGTGCCAAGTGACAGTTGCTATCCGCCTGCAACAACACAGACTTGAGCCTGGCAGCTCCAAACTCCTGTTGTTGTGTGACATATCCTTGATGCAGATTGCACAGGGGCAGATTGAGGAGCAGATTGTGCCTGTGTTCTCATGCAGTCCTATTCCATGTCACAGCGCATGACCTTGTCATGGCGACAAGTCCAACAGCTAAGACATCACCTTGTACTGACAAGACGTTACAGAGCTATAGGATGATGGTTGCTTCAGTCACAGCGCAGTGCATCCATCCTGTCACATGCTGCCAAGACATCACACACAGTGAGTTTGTGCTACACCCAATTGCTGGTAAACATGTCTGTGTGATGACTTGTTGCCAGACTACCAGCAAGACACAAGAGCAAGCGAAACATTGGCTTGCTCACAGCATGACTTGATTGGTCACAGCATGACTGAGTAGCTCACTGCAGAAATTGAAAGCTCACAGCATGATCTGACAGCTCACAGATCATTTGAAATTGCATGCTGTGGAATGCAGACATGGATTCCAGCATGACTTGATGGTGCATGCTGTGAAACTCAGACATGCATTTCAGCGCCTGGAGACATACCTTGCAAGCTAGAATGGCCAATGCTGCTGTTGAAAAGGCTGTGTCATTGATTGTGCGGGTTTCATCATTGCCATATGTATCAATGATGTTGTCAGCAGTTAAGGATGTGTTTGCTGCAGTGCTTGCAGCTGAGTCCCTGAAAGGCAAACAAACATGTTTGTAGCAACTGCCTTATCTGTACTGACTGAGCTGATTGGCTGAGTGAGGCAGCAGCGAGCTGTTGGTGCGAATATGCGCCATGCAGGCAAGCTTTCCAAGTGCTGAAGTGAGCGTTGCACGCGTACCCTTGCACGTCTTGCAGCAAGGTATTTACGTCGTCTTCGCTGAGGTCGCTGTTGGCTGAATTCCCCGTCAGCGACTGTTTGAGCTGCTGAATTACAGCGGTGGTGGAGGAGTTGCTTCCTTCGATGTAGCTTGTGTCAGAGCCTGCTGTGTCGCTGCCCGACGCTGCGTCACTGTGGCCAGCATGCAGCAGTCGTCTAGAAACAGGCTGAGGAAGAGCTGCACCGCCGCTAGCCGCAAGAAGCAATAGCAATGAAGCAGCACAGAACAGCTTGGCTGCCATTGCAGCCCGCTGAACGGTCTTGCTCAGCACAGGCGTTCGCTTTTAGCTGACAGCAGGTCCAGCGGGTCAAGCTGATCTCAAACTTCGGCCAAGCAACGCTGCGAGCTCAAGACGTCAGCTTCTTTTTGTTAGTTTCGACTACACCCTTGAGCCAGCTTTCAAAAGCGCGCTCAACACGGTGGCACAAAGGCGCCTGAGGTGCGCAAAGCGCTGATGATCATTCGGCATGTGCCATTAAGCAGCATGGTACCAGCTGCTGAATCTTGCAGCCCACGTGCGCCGCGCACGTGCGAGACCTTGTACCAGCTTGGAATACGATCGTAACTGCGTGTGCTGAACTGCCTTCAACTTCCAGCTTCTGGCGTTGCACAGCATTTGCTGCTGTAAGGCATAGCTGCCGCTAAATTTGGCGTGCTGCCAGCTGCGAGCAGTTAGA
Organism: Trebouxia sp. TZW2008; assembly: GCA_002118135.1. NCBI lineage: Eukaryota > Viridiplantae > Chlorophyta > Trebouxiophyceae > Trebouxiales > Trebouxiaceae > Trebouxia > Trebouxia sp. TZW2008. Next base: position 197,209 of record BDIU01000058.1, on the reverse strand, counting down.
TTTGACAAGTGTTGCAGACCCTTTGTAGCATACACAGAATCGATGCCCAGTTTTGCTAGAACCAACGCGTATCAGCGCTTGCGAGCATTATTGGGCTGGACATGAGCTTTGAAAGCCCTTTGGATGTCTGCCAACGCTGCTACAGCATTATCATCATCAGGTGTTGCAGAGTTTTTGGCACAAAATGACACCGAATTGCGACGAATTGATGCAATTGTGCCAAAGCACGAGCTAGGGTTTGTAAAACCCGGTCTGCAACTTGATTGCCTCATGCTTACTACCCCAAGTGCCTTGACAGGTGCAGGCCACTAGTCGCAAAGTGCAAGCAGCAGCAGCGTCGCGATCTGCCATGAATGGTGACCCAGATTGCAGCAAAGAGCACGATCGAGGTTGACATGCTGTTCTGACAGCAGTCGTAGGTCGGGCCTTGTCCTGTATGTGTCCTTGATTCGTCCTCCGGCATGGCGGGTAAGCCTGTCTTGAAGCGTCTCTCGATCCGTGATCGCTGGCGTGTGATATCCTCAACTTTGCGCAACGTTGCTCACACAATGTCGTCTTGCAGCCGTAGATTCAACGCCAGCGGTGACTTTACCACAGATAGTACAAACAGCTCCTTTCCTGGGGGGATCCGACCCACAAAGGGTCTGGTCCCTCAATGAGTTGGACATCCTGCAAGACATGGCCAAACCAATCGCCGTACTTGTCAATGGCGTGTATGAGGATCCCCACAGGTACTCTGCTGCTGTCAAGTATCAAGCTGCACTTCATAAAAAACAGCAAGGCAAAAGCAATCTTGCCTGTTGCACTGCAGCGAGGGCGGTATCAGGTATATGAGCCGTGTTGTTGTGCACAATGCCGAGTGTGCGCGGCGTTTTGGCGCACCCAGAAGTCAAGCGGAATACTCACAAGAGCTGAACAAATTGACAGAAGAGGAACGCGCAGGCAGACGCAAATGGCTGATGTCAATTGCACGGGTGCGCTTGTCATTGCTTGTCACTTGCATATCAATCTTTCTGCCCGTCCTTGGTTGGCATATGTAGATCGTTCTTTCTGCTTGTGCTGCTGAGCCATTGGTGTTCTGCCTGGTGTTCTGCCTGATGTTCTGCAGCACACAGCAGACTGCCGTCGCGAACAGCTGAAGCATCTATGCAAATATGCTTTTCAATTTCTATGACCGCAAACAGTGCTTTCATACATACCTAGCTGGGCCTGCTGAGCCTGTCCAGCATGCATTGCCTGAAACTGAATGAACACAATGCTTCAAGCTGATTGTGTCGCTGCTGAACACAGGGTGGCAAGTATCAGCAGACTTGGCTGGACATACACAAGCTCCTGCGGCCAATCTTTTCTGGAGTACCAAAGGCTGAATGTATGTCAAAACTTGACAGCAAGGTGTGCCCAACATGACAAAACTGTCCTGCTTTTGCCTCCAAAATGCTTGCACAGCCTGCTTGCATGTCTTTAAACATGCTGCTGTCTGTGTTCTGGTGCACCAACGCAGTGCATGACATGCTGCCACTTTTGTTGAGGTACAAGCCTCTCATGCTGCCATCCTGATCAACAGCATGTTCTTGCTATGCTCGTTCAATCAAAAGTAGCGTGATTCACACACACTGCTGTTGTCAACATGATTGCAGCTGAATGCAGCTATTGCTGAGTGCATGCTGTCAACAGCCCGGATTGTAAACACCGGGCTGACAAAAGGAATTCACAATACTCATCACCCTTGCAGCCAATACGGATTCAGACGTCTCCCACTGTGGTAGAAACAGCTGTGATGCACATCTTAGACACAGAAAGCACAAGCGATGAACTGGTTACTGCAGCCAATATGGGGTCAGACGTGGTAGAAACTGCTGTGATGCTCATCATAGACTTTCAAAGTACAATTGATCAACTGGTTTCTGCAGCCAATACGGGTTCGACGTCATCCATTGTGGTAGAGACAGTCGTGATGCACATGATGCACACAAAAGTACATCTGATCAATTGGTTTCTGCAGCCAATGCGGGTTCAGACGTCTGCCAATGTGGTAGAAACAGCTGTGATGCACCTTATGCACACAGAAAGTACATCTGATCAATTGGTTTCTGCAGCCGATACGGGTTCAGACGTCACCCAATGTGGTAGAAACAGCCGTGATGCACGTCATGGAGGTGCAAAGCAACACAGCAGAGATGTGGCTGACAGCCATGCATGATATCAACCCTCTGCACACATTCATGTTCAGCACATCAAGACTTTGAATTGACAACTGATCCATTTGCTTCTGCAGCCAATACGGGTTCAGACGTCTCCCCATGTGGTAGAAACAGCCGTGATGCACGTCATGGAGGTTCAGAGCAACACAGCAGAGATGCGGCTGACAGCCATGCATGAGATCAACCCTCTACATACTTTCATGTTCAGCAACCGTGGCAAGATGCTCAATGCAAACCAAGCTGCCATTGAAGCTTGCATGTATTCAGGTGAGCAGTGCTAACCCTTTGCAGGTTGCATGTAGCCCATGCAGTTGCCTGCTTAGTTGTACAACACCACTCATAAGTCACGTGACAGGACATGCTGTCAAACATGCAAGTGATGCCTATTGTGCATGACCCCGCCACACAAGCTGATGTCATTGTGATTGTGTCACCTGCACGCCTGACTGCTAGCCTTCAATGTCTACACTGACGCAGTCAAATGCTGCCAGTGTGGAGCATATAGCTCTGCAGTAGATTGTTGGGGTGAACTGCACTGTTGCAGCCATCCTGTCAAGTTCCACCCAGCACCACATCCCGCTCAGTCAAAACAAGCAGCATCTTGCGCAGCTGCATGTTTGCTGAGAAAGAGCATGGCAGGAAGACAAGGCTACATGTACAAATGTAGGTCTTGTCGGGCCTGCTACTGAGAAAGGCATGACGCTAAAGAAGATCTTTGATGCTGGAGGCTATCCTGGTGAGTCACCTCTCCTGCTGTTTGCAGTCTACAATATAGCAATTTCTTGCATGCATGACTGCAGTGTACAACATAGCAGTTTCCTACATGCATTGTTGCAGTGTACAATATAGCAGTTTCCTGAATGCATTGTTGCGTGATAACCTGTATGAATTACAGTTCTTGAATTTGTACAACGTACACATGCAGCTGATGTAACGTTTGTGAGTTCATGCAGTTTGTCATGCGATGTTGCGTGCATACACAGCAAGTGCTGTGTGACTTTGCCTGTGCAGGGGGGGAAGAAGAGGCTGAGGCAGCATATGATGAGGCTGTGCATGCCATCTTTGAGCTACAGCTAGAGAGGCACCGTCACGTGCAGCCCTACATCAGCAAGAAGGATGGCAGAAGCAAGTGGGCCATGATTGAGATGTCACCCATGATGGTGAGCCATGCAAGGGCATGTGTTTCCGTGTGCATGTATTCCACTGTGCTTCAAAATAGCTGTGACCTTTTTCTTCAGCAGACAGCGTTGGAACTGACCTCAAATTGCCTCCCCCCCCCCCCTCGTTCCGCCTGCTCGACATACATGATGTCGGATTTGAACAGAAAAGGCTGTCAAAGCAATTGTCTGCTTGTACTTCCATCAAGTTGGCTGTCAGAGGTTGCCCAGTAGCCAGATGCATAAAGCTGCATGCTGTGATGCAGGATCCTGTGGAGAAACAGCCTGCAGTCTTGGTTCAGCGGTACAACATCACCCAGCAGAAGCAGTATGAGATGCAGCTGTCCTTGCAGCAAGAGGCTTTGCAAAGGTCAGCTCAGTCCTGTGTCATCACAGTGTTGCATCTGCAAGCATTGGCATGAGCGCTTGATCTGCTACAGTATCACCCAGCAGAAGCAACACGAGATGCAGCTGTCCCTGCAGGCAAAGGTGAGCTCAGCAAACTCTGTTGCAATGCCACGATTGCAAACAAGTAACTGTGCATGAGTGCTTGGACGGCTGTAGGATGTGCTGTTTCAGCATGCGTGCACACTCCTTCTCTTGCCCGCATGCACAGATCTCCCCTGTATGCACATGCAAGCATGCAGGCTACTGTCCAGGAATGTGACCTGGCCAGTCGACAGTCAGCAGGTCAGGACAGCAGGCATAATCATGTGATCCTACAAGTAGGATATGGCAGAAGCAGGGTTGGCAGCATTTTACATGTGTCACATAGTTACCAGGAACAAGCTTCAGCAGACAGTTGTCAAAGCAGCACGAGGCAGCATGCCTTTGATTGTTGAAATTTGCACCAATGACTGGCATTTCGTTCTTATGTGGAATGTCCATCATTGCAAGCGTTGCATTGCATATCTTTGTTGCGAGCACAATCAGGAGTTGGAGCAGGATGCTTTGGCAACTGAGCAGGAAAAGGCCAAACTGCAGCAGGCAGCAGACGACCTGGCAGAGCAGCTTGATGCCATCTTGCTTAGCTGCATTTGAACATGATAAACCTTTGCATGAAAACCACCAAATGACATCTGATTCCATGATCACAGGCATGACCAGGAGCTAGAGCAGGATGCTTTGGCAATAGAGCAGGAGAAAGCTAGATTGCAGCTGACAATTTGGCACAGATACTCTCACACTTGCTTGCCTGTATCCTCATGTAATATATCCTATTTATCTTTTTCAATATATGCTCTCTGGTTTGATGATCACAGGCATAACCAGGAGTTAGAGCAGGATGCTTTGGCAACAGAGCAGGAAAAGGCCAAGTTGCAGCAAGCAGCAGACAACCTGGCTGAGCAGCTGGATGCCATCTTGCATGATAGGATTGACACAGGCAACAGCAGCTTTGATGCAGACACGCCTATTGACAAAACCATGAAGTTCTTGCAAGGCATCATCACGGTCAGTACCTATCTCCTATACTAACAAATGTGCTGTGCCTGTGCTTTGATTGATTCAGCCAGTCTTACTGTGAAATTTGCTGCATGACAGCATTGTCAACACTTTCCAGTGTTTTGCTGCATGATAGGATTGCCACGGGCAAGAACAGCTCTGACACGGACACACCCATTGACAGAAAACAGACAAGCAACCTTTGAGCAAGCAAACAGCTGTGTCTGCTGATGCTCAGGGTGGAATGCTAGAGGTGCAAAGATTCTTGAGCTGTACGACATGCTCAAAGTTTCTGACACAGATCTGCAATTCCTTTGAACAGAACAGATCTGCAAATTTGTATGTGTCCAAGCTTGGATACTCAAAAGCCGTACTTTCTACAGGGTGGGATGCCAAAGGTGCAATCAGCCCATGAATCGTACAATCTGCTGACAACTGCAAACATGGATTTGCTTTCACTGTTTCTCAACAGACCATCAAAGCTGCATATCCTGCTTTTCAGGGTGGGATGCCAAAAGTGCAAGCGGCGCTTGAGCTATATGATCTGCTCAAGGTGTCCAACACAGATTTGCGGCAGCCTGTGGGACTTGAAGAGCAGCTGCTTAAGGATGACGCCATGGACACAGAAGTTGGACAGTCCATGCTGCAACTTCTTCAGGTCAGACCCTTGCCTCTCTCTTGCACGCTGCAACTGCTGCATGTTGCTTCCTTGCTTCTTTTTGCATGCATGAATACAGAATTTAATAATGATAATAATAATAATAATAATAATAATAATAATAATAATAATAATAATAACATCATGTTTCAGCATATACTGCTAGGTATGTGTGGCACAAGTCCTATCTCGCCAGGCAGGCTTGTCTTGAGCGCCGCGATATGGACACCTTATGTTCAACTGTTGAAAGTCAGACAAAACAATGTCATTCCAGATCTGCCTTGGGCGACCTGGAGGATTTGATCCCTTGACTTGACCAAACAACATGACCTTAGGCAACCTAGTGTCTAGCATCCTGCAGGCATGTCCATACCACCTAAGCCTCTTACTCCTCAGTTGGGAGGCCATGGAACAAGTTTGACACATTGACAGTATGGCTGCATTTGAAACACAGTCTCTCAAAGAAATGCCACAAAGGTGTCTCAAACAATTCATCAGAAACACAGACATAGCTGTACAACATACAGAAGTTGGACAGTCCATGCTGCAACTTCTTCAGGTCAGACCCCTGCCTCATCTTGTGTGCATGCAAGCAGAAGCACGGCAGGCTGTGCTGCAGCTGCTGCAGGTCAGGCCCCTGTCTTGCTTCTTGTTTGCAAGCACAAAGACAAAAGTGCATGTGCAAGCAGACATTTTGCACAAGGCCTGGCCAAAAAAAATCTCTGAAACTCCAAAATGCTGCTGCGTGTTTTCTTGACAGTCCTTTTGAGACCAAGGCATTTCTGCAGAGACAATTGAGCTTCAGCAGAGCACGCAGCATTCCTGCATTGCTTCATGTAGCAGCCGAGCCCATTCTGCTATCTACAGCAAACTTGACAGTTGTCTCCATGCATACTGATGCTGCTGAAATGCATGAATTGCAGCATGATGCTCTTGACAATTTGAAACTGAACACAAGCTTGTCATAGTGTATGATCAACTGAACACAAGCTGCTTTCCATGACAGGGCGGCAATACGCCACTGGCGTCTAGCAAATCAAATGCAAGGAGGGGATCCCTCGAGATGCGGCGTAAGAGTTCAATGCGCCCAGACAGGACAGACAGCAGCATTTCAACATCAGATTTGGAAAGCTCTGTTACATTTGCTGGTGCTGTTAGTACTGCAACAGGCGCAGCAGTATCAGACGTTGCTAGCAGTACAGCAGAAGCTTCACCTTCAGCAGCAGCTGCTGCAGATGCAGACTCAGCAGCTTCCACATCAGCTTCCACAGCTGCTGCTGCTGAAGGTGGTGACAAGGGCACCGTTGGGCAGAATAGCAGAAGCAGCCTGTCACCAGCTTCCACATCAGCTTCTACATCAGCTCCCTCAGCAGCTCCCTCAGCAGCTGCGGCTGAAGGTGATGACAAGGGCACTGGCGGGGAAAATGATAGAAGGAGCCTGTCATCAGCTTCAACATCAGCTTCCGCATCAGCTTCTACATCAGCTTCTACCTCAGCTTTTACATCAGCTCCCATAGCAGCAGCGGCTGCAGGGGCAAGTGCAGTGGTTCCCTTCCGAGACAGAAATGTGGATTTTGTTCCATGTCCTGTCACGCCTGAAATAGAACGCTGGCTCAAGGTATGTCACTCAGCTATGAAGCATAGGCTTCACACACGCTGTTTTGGACTCCCAAATTCTCTATCAATGCAAGCACATTTGTATCCCTGAGGATTGATGCATGTGAGTGAGACAGATTGCATTCTGGACTGTAGAGAGTGGACAAGTTCCAGGGAGCTTCTGTGCACAGAGGCTGTTCTGTTGTAGGAATCCCTGACGTCATACTTCTGTTACCCTTGCTTTTTTTGGTTTTCTCTCTCTTGCCATTCTTTCTTGAGGCTTGTTTCATGAGGTGTTTGCTTTTGCAGGACGCCGAAAACAATTGGGCATTTGACATATTTGGGTTTGCTGAGGCAACACCAGGCTATACGCTGTCGCTGCTCTACTGCTACCTAGCCCAAAGAGTTGACGCACAGGTTGAGCTGGTTGCAGACAGCGCCAAATTTGCAGCGTATGCACGCAAGATTGAGCAAGGCTATGATGCGTCAAACCCCTATCACAACAGGTAAGAAACGCTGAGATTGTGTTTATTGGCATTAGTTTCAATGAAGCCTTGCGCATTTGTTATGGTTATATGTGACTGTCATGCTCTGCATTGTGATGAGCACCTCAATTGTCAATTGCAATGCCAGTATTGCTGGTTTTGCAAGTTGAAGCAAGGCTATGATGCATCAAACCCCAATCACAAAAGACGAGAAGTTTCAAGACTGCTTATTTGAGCACTGACTTCAATGAACGTCGACACACTGAAGAGTCATGACTGACCAATCTGATCTGCTGCCATGCTCTGTCCAACTCCTTTTGGTGCATCAGCATGTCTTGTATTGCTGCAGCATATTGCAGTGCAGCAACCAACAACCTGATCTGCTGGCATGCACTGGGTGGCTTGTCATGTAACATAATTCTGCTTCTGCTTCCACAATCTTTGTGTCTTTGCTGCAGCATACATGTGGCGTCAGTGGTACAGATGACTCACATGCTGATGTGTCATGGTGGTGTCATGAAGAGCCAAGCAATGACCAGGCAGCAGCACCTTGCGACTTACTTCTCAGCCCTGGTGCATGACTACGAGCATGGCGGTCTCAATAATGACTTCCTGGTAAGATACAGTGAAAGTTTGGTTTTGATCATGGAATATTATGTGTCCCTGCATCAATTTGGCCTTTTGTTTGTCTGTATCATTCAGTCATTTGTTCCTGCATCAAGTTGACATTTTGCCTGTCTGCCTGTTCAATCATCGGCAACTGGGGTTCTGTTGATCTCTTTCCTGTCTGCAAGATCGCAATGATAATGCTGACTTCTTCACCCATACCTGGCAAGCTAAACATGACAGATTGCTTGCCTCCATATCAAGACTGCAAATCCTGTTGTTGATCTCTGTCTTGCCTGGAAAATCGTACTGATGGTTGAGAACTTGCTGTCACACCTTCACAGTCAAAAGTGTGCTATTCTGCTCTTGTGCAGATCAAGACAGCGCATCCATTGGCCATTACATACAATGACCAATCCCCTCTAGAAAATCATCACCATGCAGCTGCAGTCAGGGTGCTTTTACAGCCAGAATACCGATACCTGCCAGTAAGTCTCAATGCATCCCTCTCTGTGTTTGTGCCTGCCAGTAGGTCTCAATGTGCCTGTCTGCGTCTGCTTCCCTGGTTTCCAGCCTGCCTGCCCAACACAAGCACCACAATTTAAAAGCAATTGCGGCTGATTCTGTAACCAGTACTGATGTTCTTCAGCAATCTTTCATTTGCCTGTCTGTATTGTGTGCCTGTCAACCTGTCTGTCTATTTACCCGTTTGTCTGTCTGTCAGGCCCACGTCTCAGCAATCCCAGCAGTCTAACGGAGTGTTTTTTTATGTGATTATAACTGCGCTATGCTATCTGCAGATGTCATGTGGTTGCAGGACGTTGTTTACACTTACAGCCAACTACTAAATGGAACATATGATGCACATGTGACATACCTGAATTCCATTAGCTTTGTGACCTGCAGCCAGGGCAGACACGCATGTCAGATCATGTGAAGGATGTACGGACAATGTGCATCAGTCAAGTGTTGGGCACTGACATGAAGAAGCACTTTGACATCACGTCACGGTTTCAGGTCTGATCAGCTGCAATAATTCAACTGGTCGTGGCTATGCTGTGCATGCTTTGCTGTGCCATGCTGCCTGCTGTGCTGCGCTGTGCCATGCTCTACCATGCTGCATGCCATGTTGTGTGGTGCTGTGTCATGCCGTGCTATACAATGTTGCATGCTGTGCTGTGCTGTGCTTTACTATGGCATGCGTTGTGCACAGCTCTACAAATGAGTTGTACAGCTGCGTACAGTGCTCTTTGAGGCAAGCAGGTGTAAGCACAGAGCAGCAAACTTAGGCTACTGTTGCCAGAACAGCCCAAAAATAAATGGCCATGCGCTGTTGACGTCTCTGAACTTAAAAATCTAAATTTGAGATAACATCACCAAGTTGTTGCTGTTTTGCCAGGCTGCTTTCAAGAGGCCTGGAGGCAGTGATGTGACGTCAACACTGCCAACAGACCACTCACCCATCGACTGGGACACCATCAAAGCTGAAGACAAAACACTTGTACATCAAGTAAGCTTTGATCATCGATAGCTCAAGTGATTCACGTCAACATGCATGATGTACACGACATCAGTCAAGTGATCTGACGTCAACACTGTCAACAGACCACTCACCTATTGACTGGGATACCATCAAAGCTGAAGACAAGACCATAGTACACTACGCAAAGCTCAACAGTCTTGTACATTACAAACCATGCAGCCATGTTTCAATTTTCGTTTGTAAAGGGCATAAAGAGCATCAAACAATGCATCTATAACTGTAGCTGTTGTCGATGTAAGGCTGATGCAGGAAGCTTTTGATGTGGAGGCAGCAGCTGCTAACGAATGGTCTTGGCTTGAGTTGAAGTGCATCCATGACAGCGCTTTGAAGCGTGTTGCATGTGTGCACATCTGCAGTTGACAGTTGCAGCAATCATCCTCTTCCTTAGTGACCATGTGGCTCAACATGCAGTTGCGTATTGTCTGCACACAGACTCCAAAGCAAGGAGATAGCATGTCATTTGGCATGATTGTCATGTGCAGACTATGGGCCCTATAAACCCTAAACCCTCAAATATAGTCATGTGCAGACATGGACCACGCCAAGTGCATGCATCAGCTAGCTGCTTATACCAAGCCAAACATCACAAAGCCTTTTCAGCAGTTGGTGCGCATGGCAAAATGCTGAGAGTCGAATTTTGACTGCAGATGGTGCTGAAATGTGCTGACATCGGTCACTTAGCCGCGCCTCCAAGGACGCATCGCCGATGGGCGTTTCAGCTGGAGGAGGAGTTCTTCAGACAGGTCCTCACTGCCTTTTGTTACGCTGCCGCTGTTTGGTTGGGAGCTCATTTTGTTACACAGCAGTATCATGCAAGTGAAAGCAGTATCAGCGTACATGTAGAGCATCTGTAGCATTTCCAGCAATCTTCTGCATGGTGCATGCTTATGACTGCATTTTTGACTGTAGGGAGACAAGGAGAAAGCAGGTAGCCTACCTGTGAGTCCCCTTATGGACCGGAGTCAACAAGGCGGCATGACCCGCTCTCAGTTGGGTTTTTTCAGCATTGTCGGCATCCCACTTTTCAGAAGCATGGTTGACCTGTTTGAGGATGCAAAACCAATGCTGGATGGTGTGCTTGCTAATTACGCGCACTGGGAAAACAACACAGATCTGGCGGATTTGCCAGCATAGATGCTGCTGATACAACTCACACTACTGCAGCACAGCAAAACGACACAGTATGGTGTTGGTGTGGGTGTTGGGGGATTCGTGTTTGTTGGTGATTGTGTGTACGGACGAGCCAGATTCGCTGAAGAGGAGTGACCGTCGCACTGGTCAGGAGGATCAAAATCAGGCTTTGTGTTGTTGGGGATTAACTGGTCGTGTACTGGCGTGTTGATGGCATGCAGCAGGAGTATTGCAGTAGGGGTACTTGATTTATGCAGAGCCTGGTAAGCAGTCAAAATAATGTTCAGCATGTGTACTGTAGCATTTGTATTGATGTTGGTGTTGGTGTTGTTGTTTTGTTGAAACTTGTTCAACTGTGTCTACATTGCAAGACCAGTGCGAGTGATTGATATGCTTGTCGTACGCCATTAGTGTGGGGTATGTCACAGCGTTTGAGGATCAGAAGTATTGGGGAGTTGAACGTTGGGCATGCTGTAGCCGTTTTATTTTGGATCTGGGGGAGGTGATGACTACATCTGATCATACCGCTTACAACGCACATCTTCGTCATGATACAGACTCTAGTCATGCATGATCAGACAGCAATGCTTACATTGATTCCATCTCTATGATCCTTTCGAGTTTTGATTGGCCAGAAGACCGCATAGTATGCAACGGCTTAGCTTGGTCCCAGGAGTTTGAGGCAAGAGGGCAATGCACCCAAGCGACACAGGATCCAGACTGCTTGTTATACTTGTTTCAGCATTGCCTCAGTTTTAAATCAGGACTTGAAAATGGTCAATCGAGTAGCTTTCTCCAAAGGACAGACAAGTTGATAATGATACTCAGAATGTAAAAGAGCCGTTTCGACAGGCGTCTTTGTGCATTTCATGTCATGTGTCTCGCTCACTAAACGATGATCTGCTCTTGATGTGAATTCATTCAAGTCTAATGCATGCCCCTGCTCTGGCACCTGTCATTGCAGCCTCAGTCACATCACATACAAAAATTCCTGCTTGTGCAAAACACCGTCAGCCGTTCATGTGAACAAGGGAAGCAGCGGCGACCACAGGTCTTCCAAGGTGCAGCAGCTTCTGCTTACAGATGCTTTCATGATCTTGCTTCAACAGAGTAGACTTGTCCTGTCATTCTCAAAGGTCTGGAACAGCAGCCTCCCAGTCAACACTATCATCATCTTGATCAGCCAACACCCCTTCTTGCTGTGCATCACCCTCTTCAGCATACAGCACTTTCCCAGAACGCTGTCGCATCTGACGCGTCTGCTGTGCACCATCAGTGTTATCCTGATCCTGACTTTTGCCAGTGTCTGCATCACTATCACTGCTGCTGGCGCTTTGCTGCTCCACTGCAGGGCTGGTCACCGCACGGCCCCTGCCCCTGCCCTTGCCCCGGCCCTGGCCCCTGCCTCTACCCCGCCCTGCCCCTTTGGGGGGTTTGGGGGCTGCAGCAGGGCTTTGCTTGCTGCTGGGTGAGCTCTTTCTGGCTTGCTTTGCTCTGCCAGCAGGCCGACCACGCTGAGTCTTGCCTGCAAGAAATCAGTGGACAATGCTGATAGTAGAGAACAAATAGCTGACCAAACGGCTAGACTTCATGAGAACAAGGCGTGTTTGCTATTGGACCAAATGAAAGAAGTGCTCCTCTTTGGTAGCCTATCAACCAAATACCAAGCCTTGCCTGTACACAGCTTGCCTGCTACAGTACAAATCTGTGGTGCAGTGCTAAACTATTGCAAGGGACGTCAACAGAAAGTCCTGTTCACCAAGATCAGCATGATAGAATGACTCAATGGCATGCTGACTCACCTTTTGTGGCAGGAACAGTTGAGTCAGCGTCAGCTACTACCTCAGCAGCTCCAGTGCGAGTCAACTCAGCGGGCTCTGAGGCAGCTGCTTCATCTGCTATGCCTGCTGTGCCTGCTGAGCCTGCTTCTATTGCTTTGTCTGCCTTGCGTTGACGCTTTGGCTTTGGGTCTTGGATCTCGTCTCCAAAAGTCATCTCAGAGTTGGCAACTCCTGTGGCACAGCACATTTGCAGCCTGTTGAGATCTGCTGTCATCAAGCATGCATCCCATCAACATTTGCTGTCTAAGCATACACTTGAAGGGTGGTTGATGTTTGTTGACGCCATTGACAGCAGATCAAACATAAATAACCCTGCAAGTGTATGCTTAGACAGCAAATGTTGATGGGATGCATGCTTGAAGCAGTAATGAGCTGCCAGCAAATCTGAATGGCAATATACACTCAGGCTGCCTCCAAAGTGGTCTGAAAACCGTTTGACAGGCACACGCACGCCAAAGAACGTCGATCTAAGTTCTTTGATGCGGGGTAGTTTGAGGTGCAGCACTGGGTGTGGCAGGTGATGTGGGCACGTGCCTGCATGCCGAAATGCTGATGTATTGTGCCCTTCAAGAATGCCTGCAATGCCGTCCTGGTATGCCAACAGGGGCTATCAAGTCAAACTTGTCATACTGGAAGCATACTGACTCGATTCCTGCCATCTTCAGTGTCAACACAATTTCCAGCCATATGCAATTGGACTGATGATGTGTGATTGTAATACTAACCTGTGATGCCTGCAACAGCCTTTTGTAGGCGGCGAGACTTGATCTTGGCGAATCGCTGACTGAAACTGAGGAAGCTGTCCAGGGTCATCTGCGTCTGATTGTCATCGTACGCCTACAGCACCATGCAAATGCAATGTCAGTGCAATACATGAATGCATCAACAGGTAATTAAATAACATGACTTGACTGTCACGGCAGCGGCAACAAGGTATTGCCATCCTTGTTTGTTCATTCAATAATGTTCAGGGATTCTGTTCATCTGATGCAGAGACCGCGAGCTGCCTTGAATCAACAGTGAGATAGTGATGAATGATGCAAAAGGCTCTGCACCACTTTGCGTTGAACAAGCAGCACATCTGGGCTATATTCTGCTGCCACAGTATGCCTGAATGACCAGAGGCGCGGGGATTTTGAGCCAAGGTAGATAGCATGAACCAGATGTCTCAGGAATCACTGAGACACAGACAAATACCTTTGACACTGGCACAAGTGCTCTGTCTTGCTGCCACCCAAATCTCTCTAGGCAAAGGCAATCAGTAACTGTTTGGGAGAAAGCTGGGATAGCAATGCCATCCCTTGAGGACTGGCATAGGCAAGAACAGCTCATCAGCTCTATCCTGCTGCCAGAACCTTTCTTCTTGGAACAAGCCAGATGAGCAGCAGTGTCTCAGCTCACAGAGCTTCTGAACAAGACAAATGTCAGACTCATACCTTAAGCACTGGTACAAGTAGCTCATCAGCTTTGTCCTGCTGCCATCCAAATCGGTCCAGGCAAAATCGACGCAGCAGCTGCAGGTCTGGCCGGCCGTACGTGAACTTGTCCCTGTTCTGGTCTACCTTGGCTTCCTTATAGGCTCTAATCACTGCTGAGTTAGGAAACGTCTCAGGCACGTCCCAATTCTTGCGCAGGCCTGCAGTGTATGGATGCATGCATAGGTGCCAATGCTCACCATGTCTGTAGGCATTTGGACATGATGCCTTATACTATCATGTGAGTGCTTGCGAACCAAATCCCAAGTACGGCGGTGCTTTTAGGATAGAGATTGATGCCCATGTGTGAAACTCCTTCTTGTGCTTGACACAGGTGATAAATGACAACTATTGTCTGTTGACTCCCCTGTTGGGTCCCAAGGACAGTAAAATGGATTGATTGATTGATTGATTGAACTCGGCAAACAAGCAACACAGCACTGCATGAAGGTGATGACTACTGCTCACTCTTGCAAAACAATCACCTCACGCACCGTTGTGAGTATGTTCAGACAAGGGTCAAGCAGCCTTTTGATTGTGTGCATCCAGGGTCAAGCAGCCTTGTGAGTATGTTCAGACAAGGGTCAAGCAGCCTTTTGATTGTGTGCATCCAGGGTCAAGCAGCCTTGTGAGTGTGTGCGGAACAAGATCAAGACTGAAGAAGATTGTGACAAGACTGAAGAAGATTGTGACAAGACTGAAGAAGATTGTGACAAGACTGACCAGTGTGGGTGTGCTTGAAGGCCCGGATGTGCTCATCAGGGTCCACATCAGCAGTGCCACCCAAAGCTGTGATCAATTGGGCATCAGGGGTCAACACCCATTTCCTGCAGATCGCCCACTGGTAATGATCAGTCGATTATTGCTCATCAGCCCTATATATCGCCGGTGACAAGTCTGTTATTCATGTATGCAATTCAGGGTCCACATCAGCAGTGCCACCCAAAGCTGTGATCAGCTGAGCATCGGGTGTCAACACCCACTTCCTGCATTTGTCAGCATCAGTCATTGGGAGTCATCAGCTTGTAGTCACAAAAACATGTGATGCATGACGGAACATATCAGCAGTGCCATCCAAAGCTGTGACGAGCTGGGCATCAGGAGTCAGCACCCATCTCCTGAAAGTCGGACATTGGCCAGCATCAGTCAAATGTGAGTCAGAAGCGTTCAGTTGTTGACAAAGACTAACAAGCTTTGTGTGAGGCGTCAATGTCAGCAGCGCCCCCCAGAGCAGTGATCAGCTGAGCATCAGGTGTCAAAACCCACTTCCTGCAAGTGGTACATTGAGCAGCATCAGTCAACAACGAGTCAACGATTTTGAGTCATTGCCAGAACAATGTGGCAAGGCTAAGGGGTCAATGTCAGCAGTGCCTTCCAGGGAGGTAATCAGCTAAGCATCAGCAACTTTCACCGAATCCAACTTTCAACACCAACTTTCTGCAGTTTGGACATGAGCTTGCATTTCAACTTGGTGATGTCAGAAGATTATCACATGCTTGACCAATAAATCATCCCGTCATGATGGGCAAGTCAGCAATGCCTGTTCATTGCTGAACTGCAGTGAGAAAGGCCTACCTGCCATCTGATCCATGACATCTCAGCTGTCCACTAGCTTCAGATGCATCAGTACAAACATATCTGGCGAGACAGGACATGTGCGACACACACCTAGCACATGTGCTGAAAGGTGTGGTGATGCTTCTTTTATTCAATCAATACGTTGCCCTCAACCGTGAGGAGCCATGGTTGAAAAAAGCAACCATGATCTATCGTACACGCAGCAATGCTTGATCATTGCTGACATGCAGTGCCTGCCAAGCCTGTCTGCAAGTTGACAGCACTCACGCCATCTCAGCAGCTGCTCACTGGCTTCAGGTAGATCAGCTCGCTGTATTCACCCATGATGCTCCCAATTGAACACAGCAACCATGATCTACTGTCAGTTGAACACAGCAACCATGATCTACTGTCAGTTGAAGAGAAGGTGTTCAGTCAGCAAGGCATTGGCAACCTGAGCAGCATTGACAGTGCCAAGAAGAAAATTTTTGGGTCATGCAGTAATGCTTGGTCATTGCTGGCATGCAGTGCCTGCCAGGCCTGTCCGCAAGTTGACAGCACTCATGCCATCTCAGCAGCTGCTCATCAGCTTCAGGTAGATCAGTTCGCTGTATTCACGCATGATGATCCCAATTGAACACAGCAACCATGATCTGCTGTCAGTTGAAGAGAAGCTGTTCAGTCAGCACGGCATTGGCATTCTTAGCAGCATTGACATTGCTAAGAAGAGACTTGTTGGGTCATGCAGCGATGCTTGCTCATTGCTGACACGCAGTGCCTGTCATGCCTGTCTGCAAGTTGACAGCACTCATGCTGTCTGAACAGCTGCTCATCAGCGTGAAGCAAATCATGGTTGCTGTGCTCAACCCTGACTTGTTCCACACTAATGAGAAACTGTTTTGTTAGCATGTCATTGGCAACTTGAGCAGCATTGAGAGTGTTAAACCAGACAGCAACAATACGCCTTCACCCTACATATACAGTAGCAGACAGCATTGACGACAATAATGCCTGTGATTCCCTCTGTGTAGTCAGAGGCTAGCAACTGAGCCAGCTGAACTGAACACGCATCCATAAATGCAACAAATTTAATGACTCCTTCAGCATTGTCTTGACCAGTACCTCTTCAGTGGGGACGGCATTCACAATCTACACAGCGTTGGCAATGCCAATGCCTGTCTGGAGGACAATGTTAGCAAAGCTTAATTGGGAGCTCTTCAGTTGGAAAGTCATTTGCAGTCCCTTTGCAAATTACCTGATGTTGATCAGCAGCTCTTCAGTGGGAAAGGCGCTCACAATCCCAACAGCGTTGACGATCACAATGCCAGCAACACCCTCAGTGTAGTCAGAGCCCAACAGAAGAGCCAGCTGAATGAGCTTGACAGGGAGACATACATCAACACAATGAACAGCATGGATGACTCCTTGAGCATTACCTGAAGTTGACCAGCAGCTCTTCAGTGGGAAACGCGTTCACAATCTCAACAGCGTTGACAATGCCAATGCCAGCAACGCCCTCAGTGTAGTCAGAGCCGAGCAGTAGAGCCAGCTGAATGAGCTTGTCCCGCGACATGCCCAATTCAGACTCCACATCTTGTACCCTGTATTCTTCTACATACTTCTTGCCCTCAAAAATGTTCCTGCATGTGCAAGATTTTACATGTTCCTGAATGTTTACATAGTTTACGTAGTTTACATAGTTTATATAGTTTACATAGTTCTTGCATGGACAAGGCAGTATTTGCTTAATGCTACACACAGCAGCCAGGCAAGTCAGCATGCACATTTTGTACCCTGTGCTAGACCGCCCACTTCATGCCCTGGAAGATATGTTTGCGTGTGCATGACATTGTTTGCTCTTATGATCCTGCTCACATCTTTTCTGGTCACAAGATTCCGGCATAGACATGGCAGTGTGTGCTCAATGCTGCATGCAGCAGCAGCTCAACTCAAGCTTGATATCTTTGACCCCATAATTTTCCACATATTACTTCCCCTCAAAGTTGTTCCTAAAAGTGCACCATAGCTGTTCGTCAACATGGTCATTGCTCTTGGAGTTGCAATGTACAGAATGTGACATGAAGCAACAACACAATTCACAGTTGTAAGCAGTGAACTCGTTCAAAACCATCCACCCAAGATGTAAATATGCTGTCAACCAGAAAGCAGCCATTGTTGCCATCAGCGGCGGGATCAGCAAGACTGTCTGCTCTACAGCCTGACCTGTGGCAAGGGAGTTCTTGTATGCAGTTGTGAGGTGTGATGCGCAATTCAAGCTCATCTGTAGACATGTTGTTCACCAAACAGGAAGACATCATTGTCGTCAGTGACAACACCGTCCACTAGCTTTGCTTCAATCAACCAGGCACATTGGGCTTCAATTTCCATTGGTGCTACAATGTTAGGCAAGCCACTGACACCAACAGTATCAAAGGCTACACTATCCGCCTTACCTGTAGACATGCTGGCCACCAAACAGGAATACATTGTTGTCACCAGCGACAACACTGTCCACTACTTTTGCTTCATCCAGCAAAGCACATTGGGCTTCAGCCTCCATTGGTGCTCTAGTGTAAGTCAGGCCATTGACAGCAAACACGCTACTCACCTGTAGACATGCTGTCCACCAAACAGGAAGACATCATTGTCATCAGTGACAACTCCGTCTACTAGCTTTGCTTCATCCAACCAGGCACATTGGGCTTCAGCTTCCATTGGAGCAATGATGTAAGGCAACCCAAACATCTGCAGCAGCTCTTGACATTCCCCATACATCTCATTGGTTGGGGAATCGGCGTTCCTGACTTGAGCTCTGTGCTGTGACTGCAGCCTCTGCATAGAAAGCAGACTTGCTGTAAGACAGGGCAGATATGTAAGGTACGCCAAGCATCTGCAGCAACTCTTGGCATTCCTTATCATTCCATTGGTTGGGCTGTCAACATTTCTGATTTGAGCTCTATGCTGAGACTGCAACCTCTGCACAACGAGAAGAGTAAAGCAAAGCAACTTGTGAGGTCAGGCCAAACAGTGGCAGCAGCTCCTGGCGTTTCCTGCACATCTCATTTTCTGGGGTGTCAGCAGCATTGCTGACTTGAGCTCTATGCTGTGACTGCAGCCTCTGCATGAAGAGAAGATATTCTGTAAGACAGGGCAAATATGTAAGGCAAGTCAAAATTCTGCAGCAGCTCTTGACGTTCCTCACACAAGTCATAGGATGGGTCAACGTATTCCTGACTTGAGCTCTGTGATGTTACTGTAGCCTCTGCACAGGCACAAAACACTCGAATGCGGATGGCAACTTTGTAAGGCATGCTGAAGGCTTGCAGCAGCTCTTGACACTGTCTCAAACATCTTGTGAGCTGCACTATGCTGTGACAGCAATTTCTGCTGACAAACTTGACACAGCTGGAGACAGAGCGATGGACATGTAACATTGAAAAAGGAGAGGCAGAAACTCAAAATGCGCGCACAATTCCTGGCAATACAAACCTTGTTCTGTTTGTCAAGGGTGGCAATCTCAGCATCCAAATCAAAGGAGGGTAGCCCCCCGCTGACCCCCCCACTCATGCCGGGGTCCAGCCCAGCTGACCCATACTCTCCTAGCCCCACCTCTGAAGGCGCTGGCAAGCTGCCACTTGGCCCCACGCTGTCAACAGCCCCAAAAAAATTGCTGCTTTGCCGCTGTGCCTGCTGCTGCTGCTGCTGTCGGGCATGCTGCTGCTGCTGCTGCTGCTGCTGCTGCTGCTGAGGATTTTGCTGCAGCTGGTGCTGCTGCTGTTCTGACTGCTGCTGGGGACGCTGCTGCTGTTGCTGCTGCTGTTTTGACTGCTGCTGATGACTACCTAGCTGAGAAGGTTCTGCTGAACTTTGAGAGACTGGTGACTGATGCTGCCTGTCAGCAACAGCAGCAGCATCAGCAGCAGCAACAGCAGCAGATTGATTTTCAGCTCGGCCAACACTTGCGTTGGCTGACTGCTGCTGTTGCTGCTGTTGATGCTGCTGTTGATGCTGCTGCTGCTGAGATGTGGCTTGCCCCAAGTTGCTTGACTGACCCACGCCCATGCCCCTATCCTCCACCGACACAGGCATCGGCATATCATCAGGCACATCTTCAAGCATAGCAAGCAACACGTCG
Organism: Trebouxia sp. TZW2008; assembly: GCA_002118135.1. NCBI lineage: Eukaryota > Viridiplantae > Chlorophyta > Trebouxiophyceae > Trebouxiales > Trebouxiaceae > Trebouxia > Trebouxia sp. TZW2008. The sequence continues at coordinate 177,381 of BDIU01000058.1, read as the reverse complement.
TCCCTTGTCTTGTCCTTGGCAGTGTGAGCTGCCTCTGCCACACTATGCTGCAAGCTCTCGATGGCTTTCTCTGATGGGTCAGCATTGTGGGTCTCCTCGGGTCTGAGCTTCCTCTTGCCTAGGACTGATTTGCCTTTTGGATCAGTCAAAGGGCCACTTTGATGGGCCGGCTGCTCTTTCTCCCAAGGGGAAGGCACCTTCTTAAAGGGACTGGTGATGGGAGAAGTTGGTGACTCCAGGGTCACTTGGGACTTATCTGGCTTCTGAAGTGTCCTCTGAGGCTGAGGTTCATCTCCATTGTGAGTGTTTGGGGATTTGGGAGATCCTGCTGACCGTTGACCTGTACTTTGAGGAGCAGCCTTACTTGCTTGTGAACTTTGCTGCGGGCACAAAACAGAATCTGGCTTAGCGACGGACTGCATGAAGCTAAAATCCTGGAATGAGGCATTTGAAGGTTCTGTTGGCGGCTGGCCCATGTTAGGGTTCCCATGCTGCTGACTAGGGCCAGGCTGGAGGACAGAGGGCAGTTGCACACGGCCTCGATGGACGCCTGCCCCAGTAGGTGACTCATCCCCTGAAGCTGAGTCAGAGGCTGCAACAGACTGGTGCCTGCCAGTGGTGGAGAGGGGAGTAGTCACAGCAGCAGATGACTGACGCTGAAGAAGAAGACCGCGAGACCCAGAACGGGCAGGATGCAGGGGTGGTTTCAGCGCTCCTGAGCCACTCACAGTGGCTGTGGGCTGCTGACTAAGCGGCTGGCTGGCAGGCAGTGGCTCCGAATCCATCCACTCTATGTCACTGTCTTCTTCATCAACATCGCGAGATGCCCCTGTGCCCACCAGACGTTTCAAATCACACACTCACGGCATATGCATCTTTAGCTATAATGCAGCTTACGGCTGTAACACGTGCTGATGAAAGAGACAGACTGCGTGCTGTGCATAGTTGATATGTGATGGTCTCATGCTTTTCAGCATTCCAGCAATGACCATGTAAATCTTCATGTGATCTTTGTTCATATGTTGTTGTCCATGGTGATTGCCCATACAATACATCTGCAAGGGACTGAAGTTTCAGGCATGCAGTGGCAACATTCCGCATGGGACTTGAATTCCATGCATGCAGCAGTAACAGCAGAAACGACTTGAATGCAAGCAACATGCAGTGCACAAGTCATGCCACACACATGTAGCAGTGTATGTTAGACAGTGTAGTGCTTGTTGTCATTGTTATCATGCAGTATGTAGAGTTTGGACACCTTGCTGAGACTCTCTGAGGCTTCTGGCGATTGCTTCCTGAAGCTCTGCGTCTTCAACCTCAGAGGCACGCAGCTCCTGCAGGCATCCAAAGCACTTTTGAGGACCTTGTCGCAACACATAGAGGCAGAAAAGCCTAGACCACCAGGCGCTTTGTATAAAGACATAGAGGCAGAAAAGCCTAGGCCATCAAGCGCCAGAATTTGATTTATATTCAAGACAGTGTGAGCATCCTGATAGCAAAAGCACAGTGAACGGAAGTGAAGCTCTTTAGGCAGCACAACAGGAGCGTGTATTCTGTTCAAAGCACTGCGAACACCCTGACAAGCAACTCAGAAACCACAAACCAGTATATGCTATCAAACAGCAGCATAGGACCATGATACACAGGTGAGGAAAGAGAGGCTATGGCACTAGATAGCAGGATCTGGTTGCATCTTACTTTGCTAGCTTTTGCTTCAGGATCTTCATCTTTACCCCAGTCCCCAAGTTTTCTGCCAAATTGAAACCCTGTCATTCTGCTCCAGTACTTCTGCCTGTGCGCAGCTCTTTCCCGCCAGCCCTTGCCTTTGGCGCTGCCCTCACCCGAGGGCGAGGGCTGTTCCAAACTGCCCTCCCCATCCACATCTTCCCATTCGTCTGAGCTGTCACCAATTGAGAGCTGTTTTTGAGTGTCAGCATCCTCTGCTGGCATTTCAAATTCAATCTCTAGGTGCCCGCTGGACAATGTTCTTGAGCTTGGTTCTGCATCACAACACAAGCAAATGAATTTTGAGTTTTGCGCATGTGGTCACAGAGACGGAAAAGCCACAGGAAGCAATGCTGTGAACTTGTTGCTTGAGGCATGCTTTGGGGTGAGGTCGGCTGCAACATCAAGCAAGCATATGACGAATTTCAGCCAGACGTGTCGGTTGAACATTGATAAGGCACACAGAAACCAAAGACTCGAGACACTGTTCAAGACATTGCTTTGCGTTCTCAAATTTGCATCTGATGGCAGCATTGGATCATACGTCAGCCGAATCATGCAAGCATGCAATCAGTGCAAACTCTGACGAATGGTCAGGACAGACCTGCCTCAAGGGCTGCCTTGGCTTTTGTGTCTTCTTCTGTCTGCAGGATGTATTCCCTGCCAGCATCCCCAGCAATGCGGCGGGTGGGTACCCCCTCACCCCCTGCTGCTGCATTCACTGCGTCCTTCATCTTCTCCATCTCTTGCCTGCAAAGCAGACCAGCTTTGCAGGGACCATGTGAATCAAGGATCCTTTGTCTGCTTCAAGCTTTCTCGCCGCGTGCAAAATTGATCGAATGACAACACGAATCAAGCATGCTCAGTTTGCCAAATCTTTGATCGGGCAAGCACAGAATCGGCTCAACAACTAAAGACTTCAAGCTGCCGAAAGGGGCTTACTTGAGCTGGGTGCCCATGAGGTTCTGCTGCAGCTGAAAGCTGGAGCCGGCTTGCGGCTGCCCAGCGTGCTGTTGAGTGCAGTGCAATGCAAAACGGTCGTGCATCTGCAACAGTCTATGACTTACTTGAGCTGAGTCCCCTTGAGGTACTGCTGCAGCTGAAAGCTGGAGAAGGCTTGCGGCTGGCCGGTGTGCTTCTGAAAGTGCTCCCTGTTCTCAGCCTGCTTACGCTCCCGCAGCTTCAAAGCAAAATCCAGCTGAAGTGAGGGTGGCAGTGTGGACAACACTGCGGGGTCGAGCTCGTCAAGTCCCTCTGGCAGTACAGCCTGCATACAAGGAACAATCCAAGTTCAAATTCAACTTCGATCTTGAGTTCAGACTCCAACATCAGGGTGTCAAGGCAAATTGTAGCCGCAGTGAAGGTGGCAGGGTAGACAGCAAGGCCGTGTCTAGCTCATCCAATCCTTCTGGCAGTAGAGCCTGCAATACATCAAGTTGTACTCAAAACTGATTATTGGATTTCAACACATATGCAACGTTGTCAGACGAGGCGGAGCCAGAATGATCACAGTCAGCCTGATTTATTGTCAACCTGTGCATACAGCATCATACAGAAGATATGTCCAACTGCAAATCAAGCACCTCTCTGTATTGAGATGATGAGCATAGTTTCTTGGGTTCAGATCCTGTAGCGGCTATGACCACAGCCACAGGCTGAGTTTGTTGCTGGTGGTTGCCGCGATTCAGCATGCCTCTGGCAGCGTCCGTGATGTACATAACCAGGCAGATTACAGAGCATCATACACAAGGTGAGCATGAAACAGGACTAAGCACCTCAGCGTCTTCTTCACTTGATGAGGAGTCCTCTTCCATGGGTTCAGACCCTGGAGCAGCGCTGACCAGAGCCAAGGGCTGAGCTTGTTGTAGGTAGCCACCCTGATTGAGTACCGCTCTGGCAGCGTCTGTGATGTACATGAACCTGGCTGGGCCCAGTAGCATCCCGCCAAACCAGCGTGATACAATGACAACCACATTACGCACGTTGCTGTCTTGCAGTAGGTGCATGATCTTGATTCCAGCACCACCCTCACCGTCATCATGAAAGTCCTGCAAAAGACCATTGCGTCAGCATTTTCCATTTCACCGTGTGTCACGCAGTGTCTGTGATGTCCATGAACCTGGCTGGGCCTAGTAGCATCCCACCAAACCAGTGTGACTCCACAACCACCACGCCGCGCACATTGCTGTCTTGCAGTAAGTGCATGATCTTGATGCCAGCACCACCCTCGCCATCATCATGAAAGTCCTGCAGTCATGGTTTCAGCACTTAAGCTTGCGCATGCTTCTGGCAGCATCTGTGATGTACATGAACCTGGCTAGACCCAGTAGCATTCCGCCAAATCAGCGTGATATAATGACCACCACATTGCGCATGTTGCTGTCTTGCAGCAAGTGCATGATCTTGATTCCAGCACCACCCTCGCCGTCATCATGAAAGTCCTGCAAACAAAGATTGACGTAGCACTGCAGGTTGCAACTGCAATTTCTGCTTTTGCAAGACAAATACGGCTGCTGCCAGCGCCGCCTTCGCCATCACGACACCTGCTGACTACATGAGAATCCTGCAGATCGTCACTGCGCTGGCATTGCTGTCTGTAGCAACGCAGGGCAGGATTCTGAGCATCTGGGTACAGCAACAGTCTCTTGCAATGATCTGGCTGGCTGCATGGCCAGCAGACCTTACTATTGAATCCCCTTACTCAGCATCACTACTGACTGCATCACTTGCATCATCATCCATTACTGATGCTTAGCTGGTGGCACACTGTAGGCAATCAAACTGTTCCTACCACTTTACTGTGGTGTTTCAGCACAGATATCAATATGACTGCAGTCTGATTGCTTTTTCCATGATAGCCAAGCCGCCTAGCAAGAACTACACTTGACCCCAAGCTGCCCCAAGCCAAGGCCCCAGCCATGCCACTCTCACTCCAGGTCTCACCACAGCATATGTTGTAACATGTGCCGTGTCACAAGCAATGAATGCACATATCTGAATTGTACAACCCCACTCAAGGCATGTAAATGATGATGATGATCTTCATGATCACAATCAAGGGAATCACAAGCGCACCAAATGAAAGCTTGCAGCCCAGTCTTTCACCTTACCTGCACTACTTTGCCAGAAGACTCATCCAAGACACGGTAGCCGATGATGTTGTGGGTTGCCGAGGCTGTTTTGGAGTCCTCCAACAACTTGGACATGACCTGATCCACTTGGTCTGCTGATGAGATGGGAGCCAGGTGACCCTGCACACAATGGTACACATACGTGCAGAAATGCCAACTTGTGAACAACAGCAAAATGCTTTCAGGATATGCTTGCACACAAAGGAGGCAGATGTTCCAATTGGGTGCAACAGTCTTAGCAGGATGCACACACAATAACCAATGTGCCTGTATCACTTCAGGAGTGTAACTCATGCTTGTGCTGGTGTAGGTCTGGACATACTATCTTGAATGCAGCATGTTCCCCCAGCAAAACCCTCATGCTATGGATCCTGCAAAGGATCAATCTCTGATGACGTTTGAGACATCAGCAGCTCCACACACATTCATGGAGCCCCAGTCCATCCTTTGACTGACAAACATACACAGTCGCTATCTTAAGGATGCAAAATTTGTTCATATAGACTATGTCAGTGCAACTTGGTAGTAGTGTACTTTATATGACAGCCAAGCTTGCAGTGCTCACACTGAATGTCAGAAGGCAACCTGGATACGCAGACGCCGCATAGCCATCAACAAGATGATGGCAGCAGCAATGCAATGCAATGCTATTGCAAAGACGCTCCTGTGTGGCGTGACCATGTCTGCAGGCTATGACTGACCTGAAAGGTGGAATTACGGCGGGTGAAGGGCTTGCCATGAATGATGTGCACGCCTGAGGTGGATGCCAAGCCATTGCTAGCCAGTCTCTCCTCATCCTGCAACACACAGCAGCTTGTAGCCGTCTTGACATGACTGCATTTGACAGACTTGGTGAGCCATGTGTAGCTCAAGATGCTGGGTTTGTCTGGTCAGAACATGATCGGAACATGAGCAGGGTCACCACAGCACCTATGGGCTTGCTTGTTCAGGTTTGCTTTGTTGTACAGGCAACACGCCTTGCAGTCTGTATCAGCGCAGGAGTCCCTGCCTTGCAGAGCCACATAATCAAGCGAATGAGATTGTTCTTTGTGACATCCGCATGCTTTCTCAAACTATGTGCCAATCAAACCCGCCGCAGAAAGAATGTGCGGCAATGCACATTCCATTGAGCACAACTTGAGCTCAAAATTGCAAGCAATGCCTACCTGATCTGCCTCTTGCAGCTGTGCAGCCAGCAAGGCATCACCAGCTGTGGATGGCTGCTTGTCTGATTGCTGTGCTGCTGGTACTGCAGCTTCTGGCAATGCTGCTGAAGTTGAAGGCTCTGACTGCTTGCCAAAGTCGCTGCCAGCAGCAACCTGCAGCAGATGATGGTTAATGTATCTTGTTGTTGTACCTCCCACTGCATTTCTGGCGTCACTTCATTGGCACTGTGCCCCACTCTATGGTCTGATCAGCTACACTTTATGCATGCTTGCAAAGTGTCATCGCATCCTGATTGTCTACGCATGCAGCTACACTGTGCATTTGCCGGCCCTTCAAGCAATTCTTTGAATAGCGAAAGGTTCTGGTCAAAGCACCTCAGTGGCAGCATGCAGTGATACTACAATGATAGCAGACGCTGGCTTGTCACTGAGCAGCCATGTCAGTGCCAGTGATTCAGGTCAGCACAGGACAGAGCTGGTTGGGGAGAGTTGAATGCTACAGAATGCACCTAGCCGGGCCTGCTGAGCCTGTCTGCTATGCGTTTGAATGAAAGATGAAATGCCAGTGCGCCATGTCAACAGCTTGTGAGCACACACCAGCAAGTCAGCAGGTACTTCATCATCGTCGTCTGGAGCAGGACCTGGCAGGGAGGCCTGAGCCTGCTCCAGAACAGCAGCCTGCTGAGGTCCAGACATGTTCTTGAGCGCATGCTTCTTGAGCTGATTCAGCAGCAGCTTCTCAGCAGTCTTTCTCAGCTTTGCACTCTGCTCCTCCCGCCGCCTGCAGCAGTTGCAGATGTGCTGTTGCGTGCCTGACAGAAAGGGCCGATGAGTGATCAGCAAGCTGGAGAGCGGACCTGCGACGTGCAATGGTGGTGCGCTTCTTCAGTGCTGGGGTGGCTCCATCAAACACAAATACGGGTCGAATGCGGTGGAACAGCAATCGGCAGATTCGACGGAAGAACCCTAGCAAGTGCGCATTGTGCAGCATCTCCCCTTTTTCATTGCGCATCGCTTTGATGAACTGCACGAGCCATATAGAGGCATCTGCAACGCAGTAGATCACAGCTTAAACGGGAAGATCCTGACAGCACCGCTGCAATGATTCTGCCGAGCAGCAAGTGGTACCAACAGCAAGTCGTTTGTGAGTCAGGGCCTCAATATTCACACGCCTTCCGACAGGCTCCAGCAACGGCCAAAGCCCGTGCACACCCATGGTAGAAAGACGTGCACCCTATTGCTTTAACACGCTGCCTAGCCCTTTGGTCGACGAGTCAACGTCCGCATGCTGCAAGAAATGCGCATGCTGACCTCGACAAAGGCGGTATCGCTGCGATCAGCTCTCGGTCATCGAACCGGTTTGACGCAAGACATGAAACGCCTACACACACAAGAAGAGGAAGACAGCATGCACCGCAACATAGTTTTGCTGCAACTCATCAATCGAGGCAGCGTTACACGGCATTGCACGGCATTGCTCGCATTTAACTTGAGCATCCACATACAGAGAGAGGTGTTGCCGAGTTGACGTTGGCACTGTACACTGTTGCGATCTGTGCTTGCGCTATCGCGGACCTTCAGCCAGCAGAGCGTGCAACTCGCGCTTACTAGAGTCCCTGCATATCCAGTTTAGCTTCAGGAACGTAGACTTTGTAAGCACGCCACTGGGCTGCTGCTAACCAGTCACAAAGCCCTACATGGGAGACAGGTACGCAACTGAAAAGGCCTCTTGTGCAGAGCTTGCAATGCAAGCCTAGAACACGTAATATTACACAATGCGGTACATGCAAGCATTCAAGGCTCGGCTCCCTTCCTCAAGGAAAGTGTCAGCTGCCAATAAAAGCGCCTGCTGATCACCTTGTCATGCGCTGCAGTGATGATGAAGGAATGGCCTTCAGGTCTCTTGTGGCTGTCCAAGCTGCACCAGATGTAAGCAGACAGGCCAGCAATGCAGCATCAGCATCAGCATCAACGCATGCCGTGTTTTAGCTGACTTGATATCTTGTTACGCAACAGGTGGACATCACAGGCATGGCTCTGGTGGATGCTCAAGCAGTGCAATCTGGACAAACACATCAGATCCCAGGTACAGTCTTCAAGCAGGAGAAGATGATCCCTGCCACTTAGATGTTGCAATGTTGCTCGCATCATCACTAACATGCTTGCTCATGAGGTTCCAAGACCCTGTTACAGAAATAGTGTATTACTGGCGAACAAACTTGTGCAATGTCATGTTATAAAACTGCAAGTTCACTCTCAGTTCACTGCAACCCGAGGACACTGCTGCCTCTCATTTGTCCTGTGGCGACATGCACCCTCACTTGTGCTGAATGTGGTGCAGATGCCAGGGCGCGGCAAGTGTACTATAACGTACCATATGAGGACATGCATGCACCCACAGTAGGTAAGCATGCATATCTTGCCTGGTTGTTTTGCCACATGACGGCCTTCAGTGACAGGTCAATCAGATGCGCAGCATAACCGGCATTAATAACAATAACGATAATAACAATAATAATAATAGTAATAGTAACATATTCCAGCATATACTGCTAGGTATATGTGGCACAAGTCCTATCTCCCCAGGCAGGCTTGTCTTGAGCGTCGCGATAAGGACCGGCATTACCCGAGTGGTATCCGTGCAACACAATCTGCAGCAGGAGCTGCTGTCTTGGCAACTGTTTTTACAATGCTCCTGACATTTGTCAATGTCACAAGGAATGTTGAGAAGATCAAACAGAAAGTTGTCAAAACTTCAGTGTCCAGCATCACAAGATTAACAGAAAGTATCAAACTTTTGCAAATCCAGTATTGAGCACCACAAAGATGGTCAGAACCAGAGATCATGTCAAGTCCAACATCAAGCATCGCAAAGGTGGTCAAAACTTGCAGAAGCCTTGCAGACAACTAGCAAGATTGTGCTGTGCCTACACAGGTCCTGCACACCCTTTCAACAAAGACGGCCTAGCAGCAGGCATGCGCAATCATAGGGCTGGCCATGTTGAGGTGAGATCTGCACCTTACACAGCAAAGCTATTGATGCTCTGGCCGCTGCAGAGACATGTCAGCCATAGGCTATTTGCATCATGTGTAAAACAGAGCTGCACAGTGCCTCATGCTCTGCAATGCTCTGGCTGTTGCAGAGATGTGTCTTTCACCCACTGTTGGTATCATGTCTCAGAACGAGCTGCATGTTGCACAGTGACAGCAGGCTACCCAACGGCCTTATTGCTGCAACAACATGCGGATCATTGGCTGATTGCATCATTTTGCGAAAAGGTGTGCACATTGTACAGTGATAGCAGGCTTTTCAACACCCTTATTGCTGCAATGACATGCGGGTCATTGGCTGATTGCATCATTTTGCCAAAAAAAGTGCACATTGTACAGTGATAGCAGGCTTGCTTATGCTTTGTCCTGCATAGCTGCATATGGTCCATCGACCGGTTGCATCACATTGAGGTGGGAGCTGGAGCTTGCATGGTAACAGCAACCTTTTTGATCATTTGCGCATGGTCACATCACTCTGCTCGCAGCCTTCTTGATCATGACTGCAATGCATCATCAGTGCTTCTGCACTGCTTGTGAGTGCTGTTTGCTCCAAATGACAGGGTGGCAGTTCTGCACAGATGTTTGTTGTGCTGAATTAAGCTTGTGGTCATGCAGAAGCAGTGCCTGTGGTGCTTTTCAAGACATTCACATCTACAACATCTGGGCTTGCATCACAGTTTGCAGAAGTAATAGATGTTTCTCAAGCTGACGCATACTTTTTCTGCAGGACTCACACGTCCACTCTTTCCACTTTGATGACCAGTACTACACCTATCACAGGTATGTCAAATGATCAGCCAATTGCCGTACATAGTACTTGATATGCAAGTCATGCGCTGATCATAGACTGTAACACAAATTGCCATTGGTCCCATTCACATCCACATACTCTGGCTAAGTATCTTCTGACATTCCTTTGCTCAAATGTCAAAGCTGCTGTTCATGTGCAGCTTTGGGCATGCAATGGCGCCAGGCGGTGGGCACATGGTTTCAGATCCCAGGTTCTTGGAAGAGCAACAAGCAGGTATGTGTGTCATGCAACATTCAACATCTCATGATAGTGTGCCACTCTCCTGGCCTGCGCATTGCTGTGCTGCAGTTTGTAACAGCAGTGTTGCATGACTCAGTAATGATCGGGGAAAAATTTGCAACACATTTTGGTGCTTTGAAGCCCCAATTTGTCATATGCTCCATGGAGGTGCAAACTGAATTGGGATAAGCAGATAAGGACTGCCAGCCATGCTGTAATTGTGTGCATGCAACAAGTGTTGCTGTCTCTGACAAGTGACTGTGTTTGAATGGATAAAGAGGTACAAGTGCATCTACATATCACATTGAAAATTGTGCTGATTTGTAAAACAAGCAAGCGGTCAGCAAGGAAGCAGCAGCTGCCGAGGCAGCTTCAGCAGCAGCTGGTGCATCAGTCATTTGCTCACAGGTTGTATGCCATGTGACAGGCAAATAAGTTCATCCCTTCACTGATTGTTCCAGCAATAGAAAGGCTACTGACAAGAAAGCGGCAGCCTCAAAGCATTCACACTAGCAGCAAATGCATCAGCCACAAATTGACACATTGTGTAACAGGCAAGTCAGTTTACACCAACACAGACCGGTCCAAGAGGAGGAAGACCGCTGACAAAAAGGCGGCAGCTGCCAAGGCAGCTGAGACAGCAGCTGCTGCTGACAGCAGCGAACCCTGGGCCATTCACCACAGACAGCCCTGGGCTGATAAGGAAGTCAAGGCTGCTGAGCTGAATGATGAGCAAAAGGCCTTCCTGGAGCAGGTCAGCTTGTCTGTCTTATCTGAGTCCTGGGTCGTCGCCCTGACTTCACAAGACCGCATCAGCAATGGATTCAGCTTGTGTATTCTCTCTGTTGTGTCTGTTTCATGAGGCATCATACTGCCCATTCAGTAGTGGCTTGGCCGTGACTTGAGTTCAGGCTTGTTCTATCTGATTCTGGCTGTGTCATGCGCCATCCTGCATAATGCCTTGACAATGGGCTGAAGGATTAGTTTTGCTCGCTAGGTGACAAATAGTTAGCTGACAGGAGGAACTTGCAGTATATGATGCTTGTTGGTCTGCAGGTTGCTAAAGACAAGGCCGATGCAGCAGAAGTTGCTGGCGCGGCGCCAACAGACAAATCCATGTTTCACGGCAAGAGTTTGAAAGACTATGCTGGCAGAAGCTGGCTGGAAGCTCCCAAGGATCTCAAGGCAGAGAATGAGCACTGCTTCTTGCCCAAGAGATGGATACACACATGGAGTGGTCATACAAAAGGGGTCAATGCTATCAGGTACAGTCCTGGATTTGCTTGTCTTACACCATGAAAGTGTGCTGTATGTCTTTGCCTAAACGATGTATGCATGCCTGGAGTCAACATACCAACGGCATCAACGCCATCAGGGGTGGACTCAACTCTGCTTGTTTGTTAGTGTATTGCATTCATTCAAACACGGCTTTGTCTGTAAGTCTTTGCTCAAAGGCTTCACAGATATACTGCCCACATTGAAGATGTAAAGGCCATCAGGTACAGTTCTGACTTGGCGTGAATGGATACACATGTGGAGTGGCCACACCAAAGGTGTCAATGCCATCAGGTGGGGCTTCAACTTTGCTTGTCTGGCGGCGTGTTGCATCCACAAAGGTGTTGTTTGGGCTGCTTCCTGCCCAAGAGATGGATATACACATGGAGTGGCCACACCAAAGGTGTCAATGTCATCAGGTGGAACTTCAACTTTGCTTGTCTGGCAACATGTTGCATCCACAAAGGTGTCAGTTTGGCTGCTTCCTGCCCAAAAGATGGATACATACTTGGAGTGGCCACGCCAAGGGCGTCAATGCTATCAGGTACACTTCTGATTTTGCATGTCTTGCACCATGAAAGTGTGTTGTGTGTCTCTTATCAGAGATGGATACATGCTTGGAGTGGCTTCAACTTTGCCTGTCTGGCAGCACATTGTACCCACAGCAGTGTATGCTTGTATGTTTATGCCCATGAGACGGACACGCACTTGAAGCGGCTTCATCAAAGGCGTCAATGCCATCAGCCGCTTGTCCAGCTGTGCTTGACCAACAGCGTGTTGTATCCAACATAACAATTATGATGGTTGCAATTATTTTGACGTCTTTGCCAAAGAGCATGATGCACACTGGAGCGGTCATACTACAGGCGTCAATGCCATTAGGTCCGCTTTTTTCTGTTGCTTGTCTGATCTTGTCTCATGCCTGTAATGGTAATTGTCTGTGTCTCGTGGGTACAGACACTCTTAACTGAAAACAGTATCTGCAGGTGAAAATCTACATTGGAAGAAGTGATCTTGAGCTCAAACGACACTGCTGTTCTGCAGATTCTTTCCAAACACTGGTCATCTGCTGTTATCAGCTGGGCTTGATGGCAAGATCAAGATGTGGGATGTCAATGGCAGTGGCAAGTGTATGCGCACGTACATGGGCTTCACAAAGGTATTGCATTTCATGAAGATGACCATTATGTCTGCGTATGAAAGCGCTGCGCAATACTCTTCTGTCAAGTTAACATCACGTCTGCATCTGTGTGGGGCTGCAAAGTATATATATATATGTCCGGGACATCTCAAGGCATGTGTTGGCTGTGTCTTGCTTGCTGACGTGTGGATGCAAGTACAACTGTCACATGCTGGCTTGAGTCATTCTGCATCAAGCTGTTGCATTGACCTGGTGCTTGTCAAGCGTTTCAGCTCAAGCTTGCGGTACATGTCACTGCGTAGGGTGTGAAAGATATCAACTTCAGCAACGATGGCAAGCGCTTTCTCAGCACTAGCTATGACAAGGTCATCAAGCTGTGGGACACAGAGACTGGGCAGGTCATCAAGACCTTTGGCGAAGGCAAAATGTACTATGTTGCCAAGTTCCACCCTGAGCAGCAGAACATGATGCTAGCTGGATGTGCAGACAAGAAGGTGTACCAGTGGGACCTTGACTCAGGAGACATCGTACAGGAGTATGACTATCACCTGGCAGCTGTCAACACCATCACCTTCGTGGACGAGGGTAGAAGGTTTGTCACCACTAGTGATGACAAGACAATTCGGGTCTGGGACCTAGGTGTGCCAGTTCAGATCAAATACATGGCAGATCCCGGCATGCACAGTATGCCAGCAGTCAGCCTCAGTCCAGACCAGAAGTGGTTTGTGGGGACATCGCTGGACAACAAGATCGACACGTACAGCACAAAGGATCGTTTCCGACAGAATCGCAAGAAGACGTTCAAAGGGCACGTCGTTGCTGGCTATGCTTGCCGACCAAACTTCTCTTCTGATGGCAGATATGTTATGTCTGGAGACGGAGAGGGCAAGTGTTGGTTCTGGGAATGGCAGAACACCAAAGTAGCTCGTACCATCAAGGCTCATGATGGCGTATGCATAGATTGTGAGTGGCATCCTTTGGAGTCCAGCAAAGTAGCAACTGCAGGGTGGGACGGTCAGATCAAGTATTGGGACTAGACGCCCTGATCAGCTTGAGACAAGTCTTGTCATTTGGCAGTTTGCTTTTCTGTGCTCTGCACCCTGTGTTATTGTGGGATATGAGTGGCATGGTCGAATGTATATTGTCCACCATCTCATGCAGGGTATTGATTTCATTTTATAATCAGAAGCACTTGACGCTGTTGAGTTTCGGCAATCGCTGGCTTTGCTACAACTACAGCAGATTTTGAAAGGCTTGGGGCTGTACCCCTAGACCAAAGGCCTGGGGCTGCAGCCCTAAGGCAAAAGCTTGGCCCGCCCTCCCTCCCCGTATCTGCCCCGGGGCGCTTTGCCGGGTTGAGCTGTCAATCTGCAGACTTCTGTGGTTGTCTAACAGTGCGCACCCGCGATCACCAAATGTCAGTGCCAAACTGGTGCAGCAAGCAACTTGGATCAGTTTCTCAGAGCCACTGTCATCAGCGTCAACATCAGATTGTCCTCAAACATTGTCATTACAAGACTTGATGCAAGCTTGTAACAGCATGCAATGCTGGGCAGATGGGCCTGCTCGATCTTTTCTGTTGAAGACAATATCTCTTGACAGAGCAGATGGGGACAGATTGAGATGTCTGTGACCATTGGCATTCGATGCAGCTGCAATTTTAGATTCATGCAATGCAGCTCAGCCCTGAAAGCGTTACAGCGTTGCATGCAGAACAGGGTTGATGATGGCACATTTGCTTCAAGGCATGATAGGTCATTCAGTCACAGCAGGGCATTGGTCCTTCTGTATGTACACTTGTCGTGGGTGCAACGGTTGCATTGAGTCGGTCTTGCATGCATGCTGTTCTTGCTGTGTGCAGATGCATTCAGGCCTGACATGGTCTGATGCCAGTCTGTAACACCGTTTACGACTGTTACAGCTATGTCGTGTACATGTATGCATGAGATACCCCTACCAAAAATTGCATTGACAAACTCCCAGCGCCCCTTACTACAACGTGTGACCCACATCGACCTAATCAGCAATCAGTCTCAACAGGGCCATCTGCCCATCAAGTAAAGCACAATTCTAAAAAATCATCCCTACGTTCGTCTCACATTGAATCAGCAGCTGCAAACTTTAACAAAAACATCAACCGATCTTCGCGTTTTCCAAGACTGGCTCATGTCAGCCAGTCTTGGAAATGGATTCCATGGATCATCAACTAAGTAAACTCTGGCAAATACACAAAGGGCTACTTCAAACAATTGCAATGGCAGCACTGCGGCATTTGATTTCACGCTTGTCATCCACAAGCACCAATATTCTACAGGCCAGCTGAAAAGGCTGTTGTACAAGCTGAGAGGAAAATAGAGCAGAAAAGCAGCATGCACCGATCCTGATTTGCTCAAGTCAGGATCAGGAATCGACCTTGGACACATAGGCAGGGAAGTACAGCAAGCAAGCAGGAGTTTCGAGATTTCAACTTGAAAACGAGCAGGTACGTATGTTCAGTCCTCCAAATTGCAATGCGGGTGCTGTATGAGACTCAGAGGTCACTTGAGCATGAGTGTATCTGCTACATCACTCACGCCTAAGCTGATGTGGGTGTTGTATGCATGATGCTTGGTGATACCCTTCTTGAGTGGTGTTGCATGTGAAATGTACATAGGCTGACTCTGCCTCATAATTGGTTCAACCCCCCTTCAACAACAAGCAACAAATGGTGAACATTCCATTACACAAGCAAAATTCTATCATGAAAACATGGATTCGCTCCTGGGACCACAAGCAACAAAAGGTGAACAGCTAAGTTTCATAGCAAGGCTTGCTCATGGAACATGGTTTAGCTCCCTTGAACATCAAGCAACAAAAGGTGAAGATGTCATTACACAACAAGATTGCATCATGGCAACATGGACACAACAAAGCAAGGTTATGCTCATGATTGATCTCAGCCCTCTTAACTCCCAAGCAAAATGTGGACAAGTCATTACATAGCAAAGCTTCATCATGGAAACATGCTCACTCATTACAACACGCTAGCACACGACATGGACCAACCCCAAGCTGGAGAGTAAAAAAACAACTTCAAGGCTAGTGATTTTGTCCCTGTAAGGTTCTGTAAAACTACTAACAACCCGGTGCAAAAGCACAGCTGCTCTCTAATTGCAAACAGGCAGTAAAGAAGGCCAATAAATTCCCGCAGCAACTGATATCTAGCCTAGAAAGCATTCTTGATCACATGTTCACTCCTGCTATGTAAAACACAAAGCAGGAATCATCAACAAAGAAACAGGTCCGGATCGCAAGGTTCTGTAGCAAAACAAAAAACAATCAAGTAGTATGTAGCTGAAAGCAGCTGCAAAATGCTTGTCAGCACCTACTCACGCGTCAAAATCTTAGCCTAGACCCTAACTAGGCTTAATTGAAAGCACGTCAAAACCACTCAACTAACACAGCAATTTTGACAGTGAGTGACCGCAAACTGCAGTCCATCAATGCAACGCTGAAATTCAGTTAGGGTGGCTCCCTGCTAGCCTGCCTCTTTTCTGGGTAACTTGAATAGCAATTAAGACCACTTCAGTTTCTCGCTTTTGTACATTCCACACTGCTGTAAACTGATGAGTCATTTCTGTCGGTCCTCTTTAAGGCCAGATCCGCATGTGTGCACATGCTTATTGCGATGACAGGCAGACATCGTTGTCTTCAGGCATTTGTGTCTGAACCAAGAACAGAAATTGCAATTCAGCAATTCAGCCAGAAAGCGCAGTATCTTTCTGGTATCCTGTGCAAATTCTCAATTCATGCAGCAGCAATACTGGGCGGGCAAGTGCAGACAAGTTCTCAATGTTCAGAATGATCTGTCCAAGAATTGCAATTTCCAACTGGAGTGCAGAGACAGAATTGCAAGCAGGTTGATGGCAATCCGCAACCAGACCACCAGAAGCATCACCAGAAGCAGTTCAGCAGTGCTCGCAATTCTCAGTTCGCGCCTCAGTTGAATTGATGTAGGCAGCAATATCAGCATAGAAGGACAGCATACACACCTTGGTAAAATTCCACTCCATGCTTGGTTTGGGAGCTTCATGGCAATACATCCAAATTGGCTTGAAGATTTGGCCTTGGAAGCTTCTGCCTCTGTTCAGTGTGCATCAGCGTACGCTGCGACCATGAGATATTATGTCGTCAGCAATAGCGAGTTGTGAAATTGACGTGATCTGGCAATGTGGAGTGCACATTAACAAGCGTTTAGAAAACAAGTGCAGTCCTGAACTGCTGCCAGCACTGCACCCCGGCATGTGCATCATCATATTTTACCGTTGATTGCATACATGCAAGTAAACCTGATGTCCTCCAATAACAATAATGATGAAATGATGGCCTTGGCTGCGGATAAAGGGCAGACCATAAGCAGGCATGAAGTTATCATGTAGCAGGCTCAGCTCACCATGTTGCTGGTGCACAGCAAGTTTGCAATGAGCTGTTCAAGAGCATGTCAGCATGCTACCTCCTGCAGCTGATGAGTGGGGTGACAGTCACAATTGATTGACAGGCGCAGCTCAGTATTTGAAACTTGGTCTCAAGATGACAACAGTCACTTGCTATGCCAATTGCTTTGCCAGGTGCAAGAGCAATGGCAGCAAAAGCACCTTGAGATCCCCAAATCAGATGCGAAAGAGTCACCCTCAGTTAGCAATCCTATTACAGCGGGAACAACCCGCATGCAAACCTTACCTCCTTCAGTCGATCTTCCAGGCGAGGGCGCTTGTGGCTTCTCGTACCATGAGGCAGAGTCAGCCTGCACTCAAAGCTGTCCAGAGGGGCCATTGGGACCAAATGCCCTGCCAGCAGGGACACTTTGCTGTCCGGCTTGATTCCATCCCTTTGACGCCCATCCTTGTTAAAGCCATCCACTGCCCTGGCCTTGGACTGCCCTGCTGAAGGAGAGGACTGAAAGTGAGGCCTGGGGCTGTTTGGAGCAGCCCTGATGGTGGAGTCCTGAGGGAGAGAGCGCAGCTTGGCATAGTGTTTAGGTTGCTCTGAAACCACAGGGCGGTTGGCTGCAGCCCTTGGGCTGCTTGGCGGTGCCCTTGAGAGGGAGCCCTGCTGCACTGTGCTGTGCTGAGGCGCATGGGTTCGAACCTGGCGCTCTGCCTGGCTGCTGCTTTTGTGACTATCTGTAGTGGGAAACCTAGGCACATGACCAGCGGCTAGCCCCTGACTAATACCACCAACAACCCCACTGATCTGACTTGGTAAATAGCTGTAGCTGTCTAAGTGTACACGTTCACTGGGACTGTTCTGCTGAAGCATTCTGGACACCTGCTCTAAAGGACTATATGGGCTGTATCTAATGCCATTATGCTCACCATTTGAATTCAGCACACTCATCGACGGCTTTGGGAAGGGCACGTGCTGACTGGGGCTGGCTGAAACTGCCCCGAGGCTAGGTGTAACAGCGCTGGGGCTTGGTGTAGCAGCCCTGGGGCTGGGTGTAATGGCCCTGGGACTGGGGGCAGCAGCCCTGGGACTAGCTGGAACCGCCCTAGGACTGGGGCTGTTGGAAACAGCCCATGGGCTAGCTGAATTAGCTTCTGTGTGGGGCCCTGGGCGGCTAGGGCTGGCTGAAACAGCCCTCAGTCTGTAGGAGTTATCTGGCGGGGCGGGAGCCCTCACAACATTCCCCTTAGAATGCTTGGCATGGGCCTGAGTGTAGCTCCTGCAGTGTGAAGCACACAGCTCAGCCATTTGCATGCATATCCCTTTGTTCAGTAACATATCTCTTCCTTTAGTTGACAACATCTCTAGACGTATGCTAGACAGGCTCGGTGGGCCCAGCTGGGTACGTTCAGTTGACATGTGGCTAACCGATGTGATAGGAGCTCACAAAATGGTTCAAGGCAAATGCCCCTATGGGAATTTGCTGTACACATGAAGACGCGGAATTGCGTTAAAGGCTGCAGAGGCACTCCATGTGGTCAAGAACTAGAAAAGCATTTGTGCTGCAGATTTTGTCATGGCTGTCAAATGGGTGCAAAACAAAGGCCTCTGTGTATAAAAAGATGACTCAGGCAACATAGACCAACGTCAGGCTTACACAAAAGGATGCTTGAATCCTGTGGAAGACAGAATGTTAGCAACAGCAAGAATTGATGTCAGGCTTTCATGCCATTATGTTGGAGTGATGGCGATGGCACAGCTGGTGAGGCTGTTGGCATAGCTGAAACGCTGAGCACTACAAACTGAAGCACAATATCACTGATACTACATGCATGGACTAAGGCTTACATGCTATTACATTGAGGTGATGGGAATAGCACAGCTGGTGCTGCTGATGGCAGAGCTGGCGCATTCAGGCCTGACAAGACTACTGAAAGAGCAAGAGCTGATGTAAGGCTTACATGCCATTGCGTTGAGGCGATGGAAACGGTATAGAGGGTGACGCTGTTGGCAAATCTGAGGCAAAGCCTGCACTTGGCGGAGTCACATGTGGATTCACAGCCTGAGCCGGCGACTGGTAGCGCCTCTTGAGCTGGCTCTTGTCAAATGCGCTCCTGCTCTTGGATAGCAGAGCATTTGTGGCAGGTAGATCTGTGGCAGGCATCAGGGTGGAAACACCCAGCTTGCTGGGAGGGGTGTGGGTGGGGGTGGAGGTAGGGGTGGGGGTAGACGGGGTCTGCTCTGGGTGTGAGCTAGGCTTAGGGCCGCTGCCATCATCTGACACATCAGCAGAGCTGCAGGGAACATGACAGATGTTAGTGATTGAGACTAAGCAGTAAGGCAGAGCAAGGCAAGCATATTGGCCCGACATCATTGATGCAGCAGAGCTGCATGGTAGAAAGAAGCACTCAATGGTCATGACAATGCAGCAAGGCAAAACGGTACCGCAAGCACGTTTGCAGGTCACCATTGGCTCAGCAGATGTTGACACATCTGCGCAGCTGCTGACACATCTGCGCAGCTGCAAGGCAAAAGACAAGAGTCAGCAGTGAACTCCATAAGAGCAGAACAAGCTACATGATAGCGGCTAACACGTGTCTTGGGTGACTTGTGCACTTGTTGCAGCAAGTGAGCAGGCATCCAGTGTCTATACTGCTATAGGCTGGTGCATTCGCAGCAAAGGACCATAAAGCATTGAGGGCCCATAAAGCAAAGTTGAGCGCATCACACATTGACTGCATCCAAGATATCATCCGGGTCAAGTTGTGGGCATCACGACTAGTCACGGATGACATGCTGGATGCAGTCAAATGTGGCATGCACGCATTGCTGGACAATACAAAGCATGCTCTGCTGTCATTACAGCAGATGCCGCACAATCAACATGCATCAAAAGCATCATGAGAAACACAGGAAGGCACAGAGCAGAAAATCAACAGGACCAGAGAAGAACATCAGCCATCCAACACGTACCTGCTTGCAGAGCCTGCAGAGGATGCTTGGATTGGCTCTTTGTCATCAGGCTTGGGCTGTGGTACGCTTTGTGAAGCAGTGCGCTGAAGCATGTGGCACAGCATGCCGCTGTCATGTAAGGAGAGGCTGTCCTGAGTCTGATGCAACACGTGCCGCAGCATGTCTTTTGGTGTGGGAAGGCTATGAACCTTTTCTAGCAGGCTGCCTGGCGAAGCATGATGGGCGGCAAAAGCAAAAGGGGAACTGCTTTGGGCTGGAGGGCTGTTCTGAAAGGCAAGAAGGGGCCCTAGCTGCCTTCTAGTGGGGAGGCGTGCTGGGCTGTGCTGGACATCTGATGCGACTGAGATAGCGCAGGCGATTGCTGACGCGAGCACTGGGTGAGAGGCTGATGGCGGGGAGGTGATGCTCTTGGTGCGCCTGACGGGGGGAGGTGTAGATGCTGCCTTGAGGAGCTGCGATGGAGGCGTGGACGGCAGCAGCGGTGAAGCAAACAGGCGAGGCGATGCTGGGCAAACTTCTATTGCGGCGTTTACCGCGTTGGCTGACGTGTGGAAGGCAACAGCTGAATCGAGAGCTTGCTCAAGGAAGTTTGACGGAGCAGAGATGGCTCTATTGCCTAGCATCCCGGCTGTCCAGCCACGTTTCCTGCAGTAAAGACGCGTAAAAAAACAACAGGGCGAGCAGGGGGTACCAAAATAGGTAGTCCGCCCAAAGAGCAGATGCTGCCGACGCCTGTTGGAGGACTTACTTCTTACAAGCTGACTCTGCAGATCCTTGATCACTGCAGTTGCTGTCAACTAAGTAGCTGGCTCAACGGCCACGCCATCACAGCCTCTCTAATCTCTAAACTGTGTGGAAGCTGCTTGCGTTGCTGTGAACGAGTTGCAACGGGCGCACAAGATATCTTGCGCTCGGTAAGCGATGTATCTCAGGCGGTGCACTGAACGGTCGAATATCAACTAGTTCCAGGTAACGAGCGGTTTGCGCCGCAGCAAGCTGACTTTGAGCTGATATCAATACACTCAAGACTGTAAGAGTTCGCTAGCCCGTCCTCAGCAGCACCCGATGCCGCCAAGTGACTGTCAGAGAAAGGGATGCTGGGTGGCTGCGGCAAGCAAAGCGGTCGGCGTCACAGCGCCAAGATGTATCGTGCATTGCCACAGGCCCGCTTCAGCCTGCTGGTGGCTGCAAGGCGCCGCGTGACACCTTCCCGACCAAGGCAAAGTCTGTAACACCTCTCAGCTTGCAACACGGTGCGGAGGTTGCCCAAGAAACTGTGACTAATGATCACGTGGTGAAAAGCCCTTCGCAAAACAGCCTCCTCAACTTCCGACAATGCAACTGCCAAAGCATGCGTCAGAGGGACTGTTGAACATCTGCGCGGGACGGCTCAGATCAGTGCATGCAATCGCCAGGTTGATCTCTCAAGCTGAGATCGCTGCTTGGACATGTCACAAACTGGCTTGCGCATGTGATCCTGTACCTGGTGCCTATAGCTACAGAGCAGAGGACGCGTGTACCCGCCACAAATTTGCCTGGCTCAACGCGAGGCAGCGATGCTCCCCTCCGTACAATGATGACCAGGAGGGCTTGTGAGGATGGTATGCATTGCATGCTGAAGCATGATCCAAATCCAAACTGGCTCAGCTGTATCATTAACTCAATTGCTCTGCTGTTGCAGTTGCTCAGCGGCACTTGAGAGCGGAGTTAAGCTCGACAACACTTCAGATGCATATCCCTAATGCGAAATTACATCCATTTGTACATGCATGCATGCAGTGACACATGCAGACAGTGATAGGTGCAGCATGTAGTACAGCTATCGCTTACATGCTGATCAGTTGACAATTGCATACAAGCCATCATAGCGCTCAGGCCCTGCTCATCTGCGCTGGTCTGAGTCTTCAACTTGCAAAAGCACAGTGTACACATTTGCCTTCACACGAAAAGCCCAGTGCGAGCGAAATCAAATTGGTTCCATCGTAGGCTATGGGCGAAGTTATCCAGAAAGCTATCTGGATCATTGCTGTCAAATCAACAAATATATATTTTTGCAACAGCTTTTCTGGACGATCTTGGGGCTGGCAACAGAGAAACCTCCAAGGCTCAGCGTTTCACAACTCATTTGTCAACGAGTTTGTGTCAACGAGTTTGTGGCACGGATGGCATGCTCTGACCAAAAGTGCACTGCACGTGTGAGCACGTCGTTCATGATCGTTGCAACATCTTTGTTATGCTTCAGCTAAATCGTCTGAGCATCAGGTCATCGCTGTATACCTGAGGGTTAGCTGCTTGTGAGATGCATGACGTCATCAAGGCTTGGGGGTTTGCAGAAGTCATAGCTGTGGCAAAGCATTACAGATGCTTGCAAAGGATCTCTGCATGACAAATGTTTGACTTGACCGACAATAGTGCAGCGCCTTTACTGTGGGCTTTGCAGTTGACATGCCCTTGGTCATTGATAGAATTTTGTCTGGCTGCTGGAAGCTAGTACTTTAGCAAATCATGTTTGCGTTGAGTATTGCAGAGCATCTTTTGAGGGCTATCAATCTGTTAAAGATGTAGTGTGCCTTGCAACAGAAGGATCCAAACGCTTCAGCTTGGTCATGTCCAGAGCTACAGGGTTGCTATGCCGAACCACAGCTGTACAGCTGTCAACCTAACAGCATCCAATTTAGAAGAAGCTGCTTAGGCCACCGCCGCCACTGCTGTGGCCACCGCCGCCCATCACCCCGCTGACTCTGCACACCACAGTAGATGTTGTCTCTTGCTCAGTCACAAAAAGTCTTGTCTGCATCACTCAGATGCACTGCACATGATAGTATATATTGCTTCTGTGACTTTTAGTTTAGATGTCTATTTTGTGATGATTCATTGTTGACATTGTCTGTTGATCCGCCTGCTGGGTCCCAAAGACAGCAAAATGAATAAATTGATTGATTGACAACCACAAGCACTGCTGCTATAGACAGCCAAAAGCGTTGTGTAATGCATATGTTGTCATTCTGACAGGAACGAGCAATACCACTATCAGCATGCAATGCGCAAGATGTGAAGGACGTATATGTTGCCTTGCTGACATTAGTTAAGAGTGTCATCAGCAGCTATCAAATGCGGTACATGCCGCTTGTCCAACATCTCAAAACCGCGTCATCATCAACTCTCACGCGCACAACATATGCAGAGCATGATTCAAGGAAGCCCAATGTGGGTTTGAATCATGTTCTGCATCCTTGATAAGAGGACAAAAGAAAGGGTCCATGCGTCCGGGCAAGAGTCTCTGTCAGCAAAAGCAGCCCGGGTTACATTGCTGAACGCTGAGCTTGTCACAAGCTTCAGCCTGCAAATCTATGACGCTGCACAAGAGTCAATTGTCAAACCTAAGAAACAGGCCTGACCACTCACTTCTTCTCAGCATATAGATCTGCAAGTCTATATGCTGAGAAGGAGTGAGTTGTCAGGCCTGCGCTTGGGCATGACATGCGTGTCAGTGCAATGTCATATAACAGTGCTGATGCCTGTAGCCTTGTACTGGCACACATCACATAAGAGTGAGAGCGCAATATCATTCATGTCTTGCGCAATTGCAGCTTCCAAAAGCTATGCCCCTTGGCATTGACTGCACTTGAAAGGTGCAAAGCAGGCTGGTCAACATGCAATGAGGCTTGGCGTTATGAAAGACTTGCACATAGGCACACAGGGCATGCTACAGAATTAGCATGCTGACTCCTTGCCAGCCAGCAAGGGCGCCAGCAGCAAAGTCAGCTGGCCAGGCTTTGAAGCTTGCATGAAAAGTGCAACAGACAGCACAGACAGCTTCACTACAATCTCAGCTGCAGACACCCTCAGATCTACTAAACTCACCAGCTGAGGCGTACATTCGCTCGCGATTTATGTCACAGGGCACAAACAAACTTGCTTGAAAAGCAAGGCAGAAGCAGGACAGGGAAGACAATGGTGACTGTGCCATAAAGCACTCTCAATTGCAAGTCATGGTCACCATATGCAGCCTGCAAAGCTTGGTCACAGTGCACAGATCCTCAGAAAGCACAGCACTGCATAGGCAAAATGGCAAGAGCAAGACCGGGGACATCCAGCTCTTCATGAGGAGAAGGCTTACAGTTTCTGCAGCAGAGCAGGCGGTATGTTGATGCCGCATTTCTCAGAGGCGATCTGGGCTAGCTTTGCATACTGGGAGTTTCCGCCTGAAAACTGCTGGCCGGTGTTCTGAGTGTAGTGGCCCATCAGCTTGTTGACCTGCAGACAGACATTGCTGCTAACACAGCAGACGTATTGCTTCTATGTCCTGTACGCTGGCATCCTCACCTCTACAAAGACAGTGACTGACGTCTGTGACATATACTGCGACTTTTCTTCATGCAGACTGGAGCATTGTTACTGACGTAGCAGACATGCCTTGTCTGTGAACCTTGTCCTGACAAAAATATATATATGAAGGCGATGGAATATTGTCATGCAGCGTCTGGCACATGTAAATATCGACAGCTTGACCCAAGGCTGGCCAAGCTGTCTGGCAGCATCTGCTCAAGCGGTTGTCAGGCAAACATACTGGTGTGATGTTGTTCACAGACAACCTCAACAACGTTGACTTGAAACAACAGATGCTGTAGCAGCTTGCAGGCCATGACAATGCATTGCATCGGGCCCTGACAGCAGTGCATTTTTGGGCACTGCAATAGAGGAATCAAATGAAAGCAGTGGAACGGCGAAGCGCACCAAGGATGAGCTAGACGACTGGGCAGCTTGGTGATTGCTGTAGTTGCCACCACCACCGCCACCACCACCACCTCCATAGCCACCTTGTCCACCGCCATACCCACCTTGTCCGCCACCACCATAGTTGCCACCTCCACTGCCGCCACCATAGTTGCCACCACCACCTCCACCACCATAGTTGCCACCGCCACCACCATAGTTACCACCACCACCTCCAAAGGTTCCACCACCACCGCCACCAAACTCACCACCGCCACCACTGTAGCCACCTTGATTGCCTCCGAAATTACCACCACCTTGCTGTTGGTGGTGGTGATGGTGGCCTTCTCCGCCATACCCTCCCTGCAAACAGCTTCAACTTATTCTGAAAGTGCCCTCTGTGTAAATTCTGACTTGACGCCAACACCATAATGCAACATACATGCAGGGAAGCACAATGCACAAATCTCAGCTGCAACCACAGACAGGCCTTGCAGCGCATCAATGAGAATGCGCATGCCCTGCTTGCATGCTTATTGCTGTGCCAACAGCACGGACTGAGTTGGTGTGTCAATGCCCTATCTGTACACCACTCTGTGCAAAGTATGTCATGGAGACTAATCAAACAGTGACTTGTTGTGAAGATCAACAGCAACAGACAAACAACTGCCAGACCTGAGCAAGCATTGTTCAGAGGGTGTGAACAGCTTGACACTGTCAACAAGACAACACAGCGGCAGGCAGCAGACATCAAAGGCGTGAGGAAGAGTTAAGGTACAAGGCCGCATTGCTGCGTATTCCTATTCTGACATGAGGACAATTGGAACCTAAGGACAATGCATTTGGGAGCCAATGACTGCAGTCTTGCTGCATTGGACCCCCTCAACAAGGACAATTTAGACAACAAAGCTTTTATGAAACACAAAAAGTACTGGAAGGCATGAGCACCTGTTGTCCACCCCCACCAGGATAGCCTGGGGGTGCCCCACCAAAGTTGCCACCCCCACCACCACCCCCATACCCTCCTCCACCATTGCTGCCACCGCCAAACATGCTGCCCAAACCTCGTTGGCCATCACCTCCACCACCAAACTCTTGTTGGCCCTGGCCTCCTCCGCCATAGCCTCCTTGACCTCCTTCGTTGCCCATCCTATGCATGCAAGGTGGAGTGCACAACTGATCACAAAGCTGCTCTTTCCATCAAGGTGCATACAGCATTTCACGAGTGCGCTGTCTTATCCTCTCACCTGTTCCATACGTCTTTCATGTCAACGTTACCGTTGCCATCGTCGAGGGCCTGCAAGCAAGCAAGCCATGCAGGTTTCTGATGGCTGTTTTCTTGAGTCTGACAATCAGATGCGGAAGGTTCAGTCTCTTGCTAGGATGGATCCCAGATTCTGGCATGCTCTCGAATCGACGGCCAACACAGATGGTTCAAGAAGCTCGACCGGCGAAGGACGTTTACCGAAAAGTGTTGGGCCATGCGAGCAAGGTCTCCGAACTCCCCCATGCTTGCAACAAATTACACTTGTCGCAGCCTTCTAAAACCGTCTCAACCTAATTCACGGTGGAAAGACCTCTGGTCTTGCAAACGACATGGTCATGCATGCCATGCAGCCTCCTCATAACGCCTGCAACCTTCTATGCAGTTGACCTCGGAGGGCTACGAAGCTGCGGCACAGCCAGCTGGGACACGCGGATTGTGTTGTGCTTGATCTGATGTGATGCACGACAGGGCTGATTATGATTCGTACAACAAGAGCAACGGACAGCGAGCACGAGGACGCTGCACAGTCTAGTCTGATCAGTGGCACTTCCGCGTTCAAAAACGGAGACTTTGAGCAAGCCATAGCATGCTGGTCTCAAGCGCTTCTCTCATGCCCAAAAGAAAGACATGCCATTCTCGCCAACAGAAGCGCAGCGTATGGGCTTCTAGGCCTGTGGAAGGAAGCCCTCTCTGACGCTCAACAGGTCAAGCTCGAACGCCTAAGCAAAGCACGTATATACAGCTGAGACCTGCAGTCAGCACTTGCATCAATAACTGTCTTGCATGTGCATGTGATGCAATGCAGCTTCTTTAACTGTGGCAGCTTGGTGCTTCAACGTATTGTCCTTGCAAGCTGAACAAAGTGTGTTTCACAGGCCACAAATCTACAGCCAGACAGTGTGAAAGCATTATACCGCCTAGCACAGGCACAACACAGCTTGAAAGTATACCACCAGTGCATCAAGAGCTGTAGCACAGCCCTCAAGCTTAGGCCAGCAGCAGCGCAGCTACATTGCCTACTGCAGCGAGCAACAGATGCACTACGCCTAGAGTTCCTCACAACACGGCATTCAGATGTTGAAGAGGCGCTCAGACAAGCTGCAGCGACAGCAGCTCAGCAGGTGACGAATCTGTATGGCACAATACATGCAAGGTCTGCTTGACCTTTGCCTGGTGTCCTGATGGGCCCAGATGGTTTGCTCAACAAATGTTCTTTGCCGCGTACAATACTGGTGCACCTTTTGTGTGCTTCCCAGTCACACGCTCTGCTGTGCTCTACAAGCAGATGCAGGTTGCATGCACAACATGCTGTCAATGCTTATCGGCTACATGCGTTGCAAGCAATGATAGTGCCAACTCAAGATGATGTCTGCACAGGCATGCTACACTAAGCAACAGCACAAGCTACAGCAACAGCATTGTACCAATAGAATGTCAGCAGCCCATTGCAGAAAGACCAAGGACACCATTCAGAGGGAGCACTTTGCACAATGGAACCAATGCGGGCCTGATACATGCAATGACCAGCCTCCTGCTTCTTCTCCGACAGCTGTGACAGGATCACTCAAGGCAGCGTGCAGTCTTCTGGGTGTAGCCTGGCAAGCAAGTGCAGAAGACATCAGGTGTGCAATTGAGCATATGCACTCCAATTGCTTGCAGTGCTCAAAGCAATGCACGTCTGTCCTGACGCTTGCTGTACTCTGGATGATCGGCATTCAGTGGCATCTGTACAGCCAAAATCCCTGATATCAAGGACCCCGTGTTGGACAGATGTAGCAAGTGTTTGCCAGCGTGACTTGCATCAAACTGCACATGACATGCAGCTCCTCAGGGTGCATATGTGTACTCATAAGTTTGGTTGCTTCAGATGAAGTGTTTGGAGATCAGCAAATGCAATTAGCATGCTGACAGGCTGACGAGGTTGAAACAATTAAGAAGCGCTCTGTTGCAATGCAGGCGTGCTTATGTGAAGGCAGCAAAGCTTGCGCATCCAGACAAAGGAGGATCTGCAGAGCGTTTTCATCAGGTTCAGGCTGCCTACAATCTTCTCAACACAAGTCCCTACAGATGATGCTTGTTGACTGTTGAGTTGCCAAGAGGAATGTCAAGCCACAGTCGTGCAGCTGTCCAGACCAAAGGCGTCGCAGCAACCTTACAACAGCAGATCTGTGATTCAATTACAGCCTTGCACTTGTGCAGCTGAAAATTTGTTCAGCTGATTCCCCTCAATCAGCCAGCATTGCAGCAGCTATAGGACTGCCTTGCGGAGGCTTTCAATAACTTTGAAGAAGCCAGCGACGAGGAAACCATGGCCATCAGCTCTTTCAAGTTTGCCCTAACAAACAAGCAGCCTTGCAGTTTTGCAGCTGGCTTATTCAGCTGATTGAACATATATTGCTGCATTGAAGCAGCCACAGAACTGTCTTGCAAAGGATTTCAATCAGTTTGAAGCCAGCATCGAGGAAATTATGGCCAGCAGATCTTTCGAATTTGCTATCATAATGCCCAAACAAACCAGCAGCTCATGATGGACTTGTCTGCTCTGTCTGTCTGGCCGTTAACTTGCCGACAGAAGGCCTACGCGACAGCACAGGCCTGTGCTGTGACTCACAGAAGATTCTTCGATAGCAGCCTGCCTCACGTAAAAGCTGTCTTAGAAAGGGCGGAGACCTTGAAAATCACCTGCTTTGTGTCAAGCCCTGCCGCAAAATGCAATTCGCGCTTTCGTGCAGCAGCAATGCACATGCACGCAAGCCTCAAAGGATTTGACTACCTTATTGACAAGCTGGCCTCCAAGGCATTGCATGCGGACTGCAATTGATGAGAGAGAGCAAAATTTTACATGCTTTAGCCAGCCAAAAAGGCTGATCGCATGTGCCACACTGTGGCAATGACTATATATATATATATTTGCAACACTGACCATTGTCCATGAAATTCAGGCAGTCTATGACGTGATGTGCAGCACTGCAATTGATGTGCAGGAAACCATGGTCATATGGTCATGCATGACTATCATGACAGATCAGCAGCAGCAGCAGTGCCGTTGGCGCCTTGGTCGCAAACTTGCAACTTAGCGGCATCTGCCGTGAGCCATGCCTACGCAATATTGCTCGTAGTCCTTGTGATGATGTCAAGCAGCAGACAGCGACATTGAGACAGTCGCGGGCTGCGATGTCGTTCGGGGTTGGCGGAGATCGCTTTCGACCTAACAAAGAATACACCCCAGGTGCGTCCTGCACGTCCTGTGCGCCACTTTGTGAAGGAACGCACACGCTAGTGTTGTTGTGCGAACCACGCGGTAGGGTTCTCTTGAGCGCTGATCCAGCACTGATCACAACACGCAGTTTTGCCTCTCATATGTTCAGGGCCGGGCGATTATGACCCAGCAAGAGCCAGGGGCTTCAAAGCCGATCCGAAGTCGGGATTCTTGACGGGAGACAGGTTTCATGAGCTGGAAAGAGAAGGTCAGATACCTTACAGCTGCTGCAGCTGCAGCACAAATGCATGGTGAACTGAACTTTGTGTAAGGCCCCAGGAGAAGCAGCAGGTGTCAATCATGTTTGCGTGCAGGCTCTGCTCCTGACATCTCCCCACCCAGGGAGCGCAAAAAGCCGCAAACAGTTGAAGGGCGCAAGTTCTCCTGGGCTACACAGAGAATCCGTGATTTGGAGTTGGAATTGGAAAAGGCCAAGGCCAAGATAAAGGTAGAATTGAACACGTGTTCCTGAGCATTTGCAATGCATACTGACAGTGCTTGTCTTGCATGTTGAGCCTTCACACAAAGCAAATCCACATCTGAGCAGCCAAAATCAACACCGCAATGCATGTTCACCGCGCATGTCAGTGCACCAACAATGCTCTGCACCCATTGGGCACCTGAACATAGCACAATGCATGCTAAGCATACCATCCGTAGTAAGTGCTTGTAGCATCTGTGCACACAGTTACACAAAGACAGCCATGAGCATCGCATCACACTCTCATTAGAGATCGATGACACAAGTTTCCTGCAGCAAATGCTACGCACCCTCACATGGCACGTTGAGTGCTTGTAGGATCTGCGGACACAGTTGCATAAGGACAGCCAGGAGCAGCAAGAGCAGCTGGAGCAGCAGCAGGATGTCATTCAGCAATTACAGCAGAAGCACCAAAACCTTCAGGTTGTTGCTCATCATTGAGAATCAATAAGTTTAGCTCAAGATCAGCCCAAGAGGCCAAGCAATTATCTGCAACAATGCTGTCACATGTTGGCGCAGTATTGGTTCAGTGCCCTTGCAGCTGTGCATCTGCAAAACGATCCAAACAAAGTAAAGTAAAGCTTGCAGCATACTTACATGCATGCATTGCCATTGTGTATCAGAGTGCTGTGCACAATGCCTGTACAGTACCTGCATGACAGTTTCAAAGCATGAAGATGGCTTTTACGCTTCACCTATGTTCCTAGCTACTTTTGACTGCATGCCTTGCCTGCAGGCTGATCTGACAAGCTCACAGCAGTCAGCAGCTGACAAGCAGCAGCAGCTGACTCTGGTTTCAGAGCAGCTTACAGCGGCAGAGGGCAAGGTTGCAGATCTCAGCAAGCTTCATCAGGGCACTGTGCAGCAGTTGCAAGAGCAAGAGGCCTTGTTGAACAAGGTAACCAGTCCCAGACACCAAGTCTATTCCCTTTGTTTCAACATCACTTTTGCTACTGGCAACTGCAGTTCTTTCTTTTCTTTTCCTCTTCCTGGGCACTGCACCAATGTCTCAGGCTCAAGCTGATGCCATGGTCTCCCAGAGCTGAGGTTTCGAGTAAACTTGTGTGTGTTTCCATGACACCTAGGCTACAGGCCCAAGCCAATGTGTTCAGCACAAAGTAAGACTGGTCACAGCCAGTGCAGCAGCTGTCTACCTCAACAGTGCACAATCCGCCTGTCTTGCTCATTACACCTATGCTGGAGGCTCGATCAGATGTTGTCAGCACAGAGCAACACTGGTGCAGCAGCTGTCTACCAAACCAGTGGACACTCTGTCGGTTTTTCTGCTGCTATATGCACTGCAGGCTCGAGCAAATGTTGTCAGCACAGAGCGAGACTGGTTACGGCTGGTGCAGCAGATGTCTCCCGAACCAGTGGATACACTGTCTGACAGAGGTTACGGCATCCTGTTGGGATCACTGGCATGCCACAAATTGTCAGCCGCCATTTTACTGTTGACTGCCTAACAGCAGCACTTGTTGCATTCTGTTATAGGTCATGATGTTTCATCCATGCTGCAGGCTCAAGCTGATGTTGTCAGCACACACAAAGACTGGTCAAGCCTTGTCCAGCAGCTGTCTCCCAATCTAGTGGACAATCTCTCTGATGGGGAGTGTAGCATCAAAAACGCATTGGAGCAGATACGGAGCTTGCAAGAGGAGCAGAGTCTGGCGTTTGAGGATCTGGCAAGCAAAGACGAGGCACTTGCCAATGCTGAAGACAGAATAGGTCAGAAGCACAGGACAACAATGGATCACACCTTGCATATGTGTGTTGTGCCAAATACTATGCAGTGTAATGCAGTACAAATACCGTAATATGCAATGACACAAACATTGCGTGACATATGTATGTGCCTGCACACCTGGCTTTGATCTTTTTGACTTTCAATCAGGTTGTGTACATGTGCTGCATCTGCTTGAGATGTTTGTTTTCGCACCTACATCATGTATCTGCACCAGCACGTCGTATCAAGAGTCACAGCCGATGACTGCAGGGCAACTGCAAGCAGCTCTGACTGCCGCACAGCAGCGTATTGCTGAGCTTGAAGCACAGGTTGCTACCTTGCAAGCAAGAGTTGCTGAGCTGGAGCAGGCCTTGCTAGCAGCAAATGCTCAAGTTGCTACTTTTCAAGTAGGTGTCCCTCCGACCTTGTCTTACAGCAAAACCTGAACATCTTGATCTTGCTGATCATGTGCCAAACTATTGAGGCTGCACAAATGGTCTTACTCTGCCCTTCAGCAGTCTGCTATGGGAAAGTGGTTTGATGCGCCATGAGATTTGATTTTCAGTTGCAATGCTGATCTATTGCCCCATATTTTGAGGCTTTCTGCAAAATTTTCACTGAGTCGAATTTGACAATGCTCTGGGCATCATTGACAGATATAGTGCAGCAATTGACTGGGCAACAGCAGCAGTCAACACTGCAACAAGATGCAGCAGACACACAAGCTGCTGAGCTTTCCCAGTCAGCATTGCCAGCAGCTTCTGAGCCCTGAACAAGTTCTGCAACAAGTATACTCAATGTAGTGTGACGTCTGCAGGCCTCGTTGGCAGATGCCAAGAGGCAATTAGATTCACAACAGCAGCAGGCAGCAGTGCAACAGGCTGAATTGAGTGCACAACTGCTGAGATCTCTGCCTTGCGAGAACTGTGTATTCTGTGAAGACTGCACCAAATGTAGTGGTACCTGTGCAGGCTTCTTTTGCAGATGCCCAACAGCAGCTCGCTGAACGGCAGCAGCAGTCCATAGCGCAACAGGCCAAGTTGGACACACAAGCTGCAGAGATTGCTTCTTTGCAAGAGCTTACCAACCAGCAAAGCAGCAGCATGAAGAGGGCTGCTGAGGAAGCAAGCCACAGTCAGCAGGAGCTGACAGCAACCATTGATATGCTCAGGGTGCGTCACCCTTCCCTCCCTTGAGTGCACATCTTGTGCCAGGTGAACTTCTGCCTCGCAAAGTCACAGATGTATTGCTTACCCTCATGAAGTATATGATGACCAGCAGAGCAGCAGCACGAAAAAGACTGCTGAGAAAGTAAGTCAGAGTCAGCAGGAGCAGCAACCTATGATATGCTCAGGGCATCTTATGCTCCCCTCCCTCAAGTGTAAATCTGGTGCACTGTGCACACTTGCATCGCAAAGTCACAGACATGACGCTTAGCCTCATGAAGTAAATGATGATGAGCAGAGCAGCAGCATGAAGAAGACTGCTGAGGAAATAAGGTACAGTCAGCAGGAACTTGCGGCAATCATTGACACATTGAAGGTGCTCCCTTGTTCCTTTGAGTTTAGTCATTGTGCACTGTGCACGTCTGCATCACAAAGTAAGAGATGCAATGCTTCGCCTCATGAAGTACATGATGGCCAGCAGAGCAGCAGCATGCAGAAGACTGCTGAGGAAGCAAGCCACAGTCAGCAGGAGCTTGCGGCATCCATTTACATGTTAAAGGTGCATTCCCTGCCGCTGTCTGCAGTTCATATACACTGTTGCAATGGATACCTTTGCTTGTCTGCACGCATCTGAACTGTGGAATCATACGCACGGCCAAACAGCCATGAGGCAAACAAATACAGCCGCGCTTCTTTGCTTTCACAACTGTTGACTGGTGTATTTGACCCCAGGCCAAAGTCATGCATCACCATCAGCTGTCTGTTTGTCTGTCTTTCTGTGTCTGTCTGTATGTCTGTCTATCCGTCCGCCTGTCTGTCTGTCTGCCTGCCTGCTTCTCTGGCTTCGAATTACTGTACAGCTTTTTGAGCCCACTCCAATGTTTCTGCAGGCAGAGAAGGCCACTCTGCAGCAACAGCTTGACTGTAAGACAGCTGAAGCCGACACAAACAGCTCAGACCTCATCCAGTCAGTCGCTGAGTGTCAGCAGCTGACTCAGAGCCTGAGCGACACTCAAGCCGAGCTGGCCTCAGCTGTTGAGCAGACTCAGCAGCTGACCCAGAGCCTAGGCAACACTCAAGTCGAGCTAGACTCAGCTGTTGAGCAGACTCAACAGCAACAGGCCGACTTGCAAGCTGAGAGGGCCAAATCTGCAGCTCGGGAAGCTGACTCAGCATCTGAGCTGGAGAGTGCAAGGGGACAAGCAGCCAGCTTGGGCAGACAGCTGTCAGAGCGTGTTCAGAAGCTGGACAAGCTGCAGGTATGTGCAAAACTCATCCAGTGCTTCTGTAGGTTTGTAGCAGGGTCATGGATATCACCATCAACTACTTCAATGATGTGTCATTAGTGCTGATAGCCTTGCTGTTTGAGTGTGAGATCCGCTCTGCACCGATGACCCAAGACATGTCCTGCTCTCAACGCACAGAGACGTCATCAATCAGCATGCTGTGCTGAGTGCCACCTCAGAAGAGCATGCAAGCGAGCACGGAAGTGTTACAAGTGCCCAAGCAGAGACTTGGGGTCATGCTGTTGTGTGCAAGGGTGTCATTCTGCACTGTTGGCCCAACATTTTGTCCTAAACACTGAGTACAGAGAGTTGACCAACCAGCACCCGCGTTTGAAAAGATGCAAAGACCGCCACTGATTGCACCTGTAGCACATAGCTGTCACTGCTCATGCAGAAAGTGGGGCGTGCAGGGGTCTGATATGCACTGATAACCCTGCACATTTCCCCGAGACCTGACCAACCAGCATGATGGAATGAACAGCAAATCAGCTGAGCAGACACGATAGCGCCATTGTAACAAGGGGGCAAGTTTTCATGTCATTTGCAGGGTTCTCACTCCGCACTGATGGCTCAACATATTTCCCTGGTCTCTGAGCACAGAGATCTCACAAACCAGCATGAGCGGCTGCAGGAAGCAAAAGCAGTCACTGACAGCACTGTCAGCAGCACTGAGGAACAGCTAGTTGCTGCTACTATTGCCAAGGTGAGAGCCTACTGTCTGACATACCTTCTTATTGGACAGCGTGCCTTGATTTTCCAGCCAGCAAGACTGCTGTGAGGCCAAGCTGCACGCTCTGCCATGTATGATTTGACTGATGGTCCATTAGCCAAAGATGCTATGCAAAGACAACAGTGAGGCAATGCCTGAGCAAAGACAACAGCTCAACATAATTGATTTAGGTCAGCACCGGACCAAGCTGGCTGGACACACTTGATTGCTCCAGTCCGTACCCAGCTGCGCCTGCAGCGCCTGTTCAGCACTTGTTTTGCATGAAAGGAATGAAAGACAACAGCAGTGCAGCGTCTGTGCTTGATCACTTATACTGGTGTTGTGCAGGACACCCTACAGACTGAACTCACCACCTTACAGGCTCAGCACTCGCAGCTCAGTGACAGCCATGCTGAGCTGCAGCAGCAGCACCAGGCAGAAGCAGCAGCAGCAGTTGCACGTCAAGCCACACTGCAGACAGAACTTCAAGAGTTGACTGAGGTTCACGTCTCAGTACTCAACCAGCTGAGTGAGGCAACAGCTGAGGTTAATGAGTTGGGAGATCTGGCTCAGGACCACACTCAACTCAGAGCAGATTTTGGCAATCTTGAGCTGGCTCACACTCAGCTGCAGGAATATAAAGCAGCACTGGACTCAGAGCATGCCCAGTTGCAGTCCAAGGCTGAGGTGCTTACTAAGGCTCTTGCTGACTCAGAAGCTGCCAATGCTGAGCTCAGCTCAAAGCTGACTGAGCTGCAGAGGAGCTCTGACCTGGTCACTCAACTGCATGCTGGCTCACAAGCTGCAAACGCCGAGCTCAGCTCAAAGCTGACCAAGCTTCACAGCCATGCGGAGCTCATGAGCGACAAACTGGATGAGTCTGAGTCTGCAGAAGCTGAGCTGAGCTCTAAGCTTGCAAGCCTGCAATCAGACACAGAAAGCAGCATATCATCATTGCAGACTGAGGTTGCAACTGCTTGGCAGCTACACTCAGATGCTCAGAGCTCAAACAAGCAGCTGAGTGAGGAGTTGAACAGGTCAACTCAACAGTGTCAACAGCTGGCTGGGGACTTGAAACAGTCTCAAGTGGAATTTGAAAAGATGAGGGGGGAGTCAAGCGCATCTCAAGCAGAGTCAGAGGAGTTGCGTCAGCAGCTAGCAGAGTCCCAGGCAGACTGCCAGACTTTAAAGGAGGCCAAAGAGGTGAAGGAAGATAGTATCAAGCGTGCATTGCTCCATGCACCTAATGCAGTGATGCCACCTACTAATCAGGTTGTAGATGATGCTGATAAGCATGGCAGCGCAATGCAGTGCTCTGCTCAACATGACACCGTTGTTGTCTGAAAACAGTATCCCCAACTGCTGCTTGTGCTTCGCCACATTGGCCGTGAAGAGGCACAGCCCTCTTGTTGTGCATGATAGCGCACTTCTGTCAGCAAAGATGCAAGTCAAGTGTTTGCATGATTGGATGAAGCCATGCTGCCCCATCAGCATGACGGCTTGATCACCCTCAACAGCTGTGTGCAGTATCTTGCTTAGCATGGAAAATCAACTGCTGGTATTTGTGCAGGTGCTGCAAGAGGATGTGCAGCAGCTTGAGGGAGCCAATGCAAGCCTCATTGAGACTGTAGCAGAGCTCAAGGTTCAGGTGAGCATTCTCTGGCTTGATTTGCAGCAGGGCACGCACAGACATGCCTGCTGACTTGTGATTGATCATGGTCTCCCGGGCTGCCTCTTTAGACAGAGGCTCCCGCTATGACGCCTAATGGCGTAGACTTTTCTTTTTCTTTTCATGGTCTGCCGCTGATGCATGCCAAGTCCAAATTTGGCCAATGACAGCAGCCACCCTGTATGGGCGTATGGAATGTCCTGTAGTCTGAGAGTCACAACAGCAGGTATTTGATGCCATATGCCAGTACTTGAGAGAATATGCATGATTCCATCCTGAATCCATGTTGCAGGTGACAACTCAGCAGAGGATGGCAGCCGGCTTGCAAGCAGACCCAACAGCCAAGCTGACTCACATTGACAGCCTGAAAGCTGACACTGCTGACGTGCAAGCACAACTTGAGCAGCAGCAGCATCAGTGAACAGCCACTGAAGAAGCATGCGCTGCTACCTATGTCAAAGCTTTTGAGCAAATGCATGCTGCAGGTGCCCCCACAACAGGGCATGGCAGCAGGCTTGCAAGCAGACCAAACAGCCAAGTTGGCTCACAATGATAGCCTGAAAGCCAAAAAAAACAAAAGCAGAAAGCTGCTGTTCATGTGTATCTGCTCAAGTGAACACTGCTTTCAAAGTGAATGCATAGTGCAGGTGACCACACAGCAGGGCATGGCAGCAGGCTTGCAAGCAGACCAAACTGCCAAGCTGGCTCACATTGACAGCCTGAAAGTCTCTGCTGCTGAGGTGCAAGCACGAC
This sequence comes from Trebouxia sp. TZW2008, assembly GCA_002118135.1. Taxonomy (NCBI): domain Eukaryota; kingdom Viridiplantae; phylum Chlorophyta; class Trebouxiophyceae; order Trebouxiales; family Trebouxiaceae; genus Trebouxia; species Trebouxia sp. TZW2008. The sequence continues at coordinate 140,432 of BDIU01000058.1, read as the reverse complement.
TTGAGGAGCAGCAGCGGCAGACAGCAACTGCTAAAGAAGCATGTGCTGCGGCTCAGCATGAGGTGACTCAGTATGAAGCTGCCATGGCAGGTGAGGAATGACAATGAAAACTGTTGTACTGGCAGCTTGAGGAGGATCTGGCAAAGCAGAACTGCATGTGCTGTGCACACTTACAAGCCCATTCCTTGTTCCTGATGTCTGCTGACTCTGCCATGAAATGCGGATGCACCAAAGCAGTCAAAGCGTTCAACACATTGTTGCACGCCGGCGCTGTCAAAGCCAATTTATTTCTGCTCCCAACATGCCTGCTAAATGGGTTTGTAGGACTCTGCCATACCAAAACAGATCAGCCTGCTTTGGTTTTGCAGACTCAACTCCAAGGCACCATATATGCAATGCTTTTTTTTTATGCTGAATGCAGAGGCGACAGCTAGTGTGTCAGCTATAGAGTGTTCTGCAGCTGCAAAGGCCAAGGCTCTTGATGCCATGCAACAGCAGCTCTCAGACGCCTCTCAAGGCATGTCACAGCTGACGCAACTCGCTGCTCAGGATCAACAGAGCGCTGCGCAGTCACAGCAACAGATTGAGCACCTGTCACAATCTCAGACAGAGCTGCAAGCATCTCTGGCAGAAGCACAGACCTCACTGAATGAGGCTTACCAACAGCGTAGTGAGCTGGATTCTGTGACGCAACAGCTGAGTCTGGAGCTGAACGTGAGTCAGCAGTCTGGTGCTGAGCTGTCAAAGGAGGTCAGTCAGCTTCAGAGTCAGCTTACACAGTCACAGGCTGCTTTAGTAACCGCTGAAGCTGCCTCAACAGCTGCAGCAGAAGCCAGCAAGGCAGTTGAGCGTGCGCTGGAAGCAGCTCAGGCGAGCCAGCTCGTTACTCAGCAGGAGCTGAACGCTGAGTCTGAGACCAGAAGCAGGCTGGAAGCTGCTGTAGATGATGCCAATGAGACAGCCTCAGACTTCCAGAAAGCGTACATTGATGTCGAGAGGCGTTTACAAACATCAGCAGCTGCTCTTACAGACACTCAGGGCCAACTTGAGGAGACAAAACAGCAGCTGAGTCAAAGTCAGGCTGAGTTGAACTCTGAGCAGCAGGCGCATGCTGAGATACAGGATCAGCTCAGCACAACGCAAGATCATGTCAGTGTGGTCCAGGCTCAGCTGGATCAAGCAACTGAGCTCAATGCTAACCTCACAGAGGAGCATGAAGAGGCTCAGAATGCAATGGATGATTTAGCCAGAGCTTCTGCTGAGCTGCAGGATGTGCTGACTCAGTCGCAGAGCGAACTCGGCAGCCGCCGAGCTGAGCTTGCTGACTCTGAAGACCTGGTTTCAGAGCTGAGGCAAGCTCTAGCAGCAGCTGAGCAAGCAAGTGACAAAGCTAAAGCTGAACATGACTTGCATATTTGCCAAGTCAAGGCTGAATTACAAGCCAGTACCCAAACAGCTCAAGCAGCTTCAGATGCACACACGGAAAGAGTCTCTGAGCTGCAAGTACAACTCAGTGAGGTAGCTCAAGCTTTGCAGATGGCTCAAGCCTCAGCTCATGATGCTCAGAGTCAGATCCTGAGTCAGACAGGCAAAGCTGACGACCTTAGAGCACAGCTCTCACAGCTCAGTGACTCAGCAACAGCGAGGCAAGAAGAGGTATGGAGCCTGGCTCAGACATTGAATGCAAGCCAAGAAGAGCTGAAGGCAGCAAATGAAGCATTCCAAGCATCAGAAGAGAAAGTGAAGGAGCTGCATGAGGCGTTGCAGATTAGTCATCAGGAAGCAGAAGAGGCAAGGGGCGATGCAGCTGCCCATGGAGATGCTGCTGCTGATTTTCTTGATGAGCTGGATCAGATACGTGTTGACAAGGCCTCACTGGAAGCGCAAAAGCAAGAAACAACGGTAATTTCTGAACTCTTAATAGCTTTGTGCCCTGGCAGAAAACAGACTTTTGTGGCTTTCTGATCATGAGTATATTGTGTCGCCTTTGGCATGCAGCGGGTATCTATCCATGTATAAGAAAAACATTGTCTGTAACTAAGAGCGTGACTGTCAGATCAAGTTTGATAGCAGCTAGAATAGTCAGCAGAGCACGCCAATGCAGTTACAGCCCATTCCATGCCACGTCACACAGGCAATTGCCACACAGATCTGTGCTAGGGCATTGCAACATGCCACCCTGCAGACTCATGGAGCAGTTTTGGGGTGCTGAAGCAACTTTGCGTTGCGACGAGTGTATGAGCAGTTCAAAGGCCTGTAAAGTGATTCAACCTGTGAGCCCTGTCAGCATAGAAGTTTCAGCGGATCTCTGATGAGTAGTCATGCAGTTGTTCATGTGCACTTGTCACTATGACCAGCACAGCGTGTGTGGAGCACACGGCTGATAGTATGGGTCAAATTGAAAGTCCTGCAAGCATGTACCCTCTGATGTTATTTGCATTGCTAAACTTGTTAGTTTTGCTGCGGTTCACAATCTTTTTGTGCAGGCTGAGCTTCAAGCTGCATACTCAGCACTGCAGCATGCTGAGGGCAGGGCCAAAAGCCTGGAAGGGCACTTGGAGAATGCCCCACTGGAGGCTGCTGCTGCTGCAAATCAAAGGGTATGGCGTAACGTGCACTTGATCAAGCTTGAACAGCCTTATGCATTTCAGGCTTGCTTGTGGCAAAGATGCAGTCCAAGACCCGCCTGAGACCCACAGGCAGCTGCCAGAGTGAAGTCGGTAGCTTCTGCCGTGTTGCTTAAGATGCATGCACCTGTCTGCATTCAGCAGGGTCCTGGACTTTGCACAGCAAGCATGTCCATGAGGGTGAGCATTCTGACGATGCGGATGGCATTGATGACAGTTGTGACAATGCTTTTGATGATGATAGTAACGGCAACAGCACCCACTTGAAGATGGCTCAGAGTGACGGAGTTGACGCTTGTGGCGAGTCGAAACATCCTGACCAATGGCAGTGGTGGTCATAGTGACATTGAGAGTCATACTCAAATTGACGATATGAATGCTGATGGCAGGTGGAGACAATGCAGTTGAAGGTGGATGCAATGCAAGCAGAGGTCGCCAATGCACGCGCAGCAGCCGGGGCCACTTGAGCTGCTGCGACCAGTCATACAATAGAGATGACAGTAACTTATAACAATGAGTACTAGTAGTGATGTCGCTCACAATGGCAGTCATATTGACCAGACTTATGATTATCTTGCAGGTGGAGACAGTGCGCTTGGAGGTGAACGCATTGCAAGTCAAGACCACGAGCTCAACAATGGTCACATCGCTACTGACAAGCATGATGAACTGAATTGCAGGTCGAGACAATGCAGTTGGAGGTGGATGCACTGCAAGCGGAAGCCACCAGTGCTTGAGCAGCAGCTCAAGCCAGTCAAGCCATCCGCGTAATGGTGACAACCATAACAAAGACACTGACAGTAGAACTGTTTTACCTTGCAGGTTGAGACAATGCCGTTGGAGGTAGATGCAATGCAAGCTGAAGCCGCCAGCGGATGCGCAGCAGCCGGGGCCAGTCAAGCTGTGACCAGTCATAATGATTAAGATGACAGTGACTATAGCAATGATTGCCAGAGTACTAGTAGGGATGACGCTCATGATGTCATATTGACCAGACCTACCAATTGCTGGCAGGTTGAGACAATGCAGTTGGAGGTGGATGCACTGCAAGCGGAAGCCACCAGTGCTTGAGCAGCAGCTCAAGCCAGTCAAGCCATCCGCGTAATGGTGACAACCATAACAAAGACACTGGCAGTAGAACTGAATTGCCTTGCAGGTTGAGACAATGCAGTTGGAGGTAGATGCAATGCAAGCTGAAGCTGCCAGTGCCCGCGCAGCAGCAGAAGCCAGTCAAGCTGCTGTGACTGAGGTGGAGCGCCTAGGACAGGACAATGCCTTGTTGGCCGCCAGACTGGCTCAAATGGACATTGATCTTCAGGTAAGCGCCGTTGCCTTGACGATTTAGTTTAGTTAGAGTTTAGTATGTGCTGCATCTGCTTATCGCTGACTATGCTTGCATACACATGATGGCCTACTTTTGCTTCATTTGCTCTCAGCGGTATTGATTTTGCATATTGGGAAACAGGGAAAACCAAGAAAAAATGAAAAAAGAAGAGAGCAAAGTCTTCGCCGTTAGGTGTCATAACGGACCCTCTGCAGATCTGTTGTTTGTGTGCTGTCTGGTCAGCCTGCAAGCAGTAAAGAAAGAGGTGGAGCGCCTGGGACAGGAAAATGCACTACTGGCTGCAAGACTGGCCCAGATGGATATCGACCTCCAGGCAGGATCCCTTTCTCAATGCATGGATTTTGGTCACCCTAATCTGTGTGCCGTTTGCTGAGTCAAAAGCAAGAAAGGACTGAGTGGCATTGCCTAGGACAGGAATATGCTCTGCTGGCTGCCAGACTGGCGCAAATGGGCATTGACCTCCGGGTAATGCACTTTGCCAGTCACTTTGCCAGTCCCAGCAGTGTTTTCATATCTCGGCAAATTGCCTGTCTATGCATGATTGTCTCAGCAGCACTGGTTGAGGTGACTGAGGTGGAGTGCCTCGGACAGGATAACGCCTTGTTGGCTGCAAGTCTGGCCCAGATGGATATCAACCTCCAAGTAGGATCTCTTTCTCAATTCATGGGATTTGGTCACCCTAATCTGTGTGCCATTTGCTCGGTCGGAAGCAAGAAAGGACTGAGTGGCATTGCCTAGGACAGGAACACGCTCTGCTGGCTGCGAGACTGGCCCACATGGACATTGACCTCCAGGTGATGCCCATTGCCCGTCCCAGCAGTGTCTCTTTGCCCAGGCAAACTGACACCCCGTGCATGAATGTCTCAGCAGCCGCGGTTGAGGCGACTGAGGTGGACTGCCTCGGACAGGACGGCGCGCTGCTGGCAGCTAGACTTGCCTAGATGGATATTGATCTTGAGGTGAACCACCTGTTGATGATGACATCCTAATTCTCACTCCAGAGCCTTTGTAAAGGCTCAATTTGTCCCTGCACGTGTGCTGTTTTAGCAGCTGTGACTGAGGTGGAGTGCCTCAGACGCACGGCTGGCTGTAAGACTGGTTGAGATTGGCAGGTGACCTCCAGGTACCATGGTGCTCTGTCGCTTGCGAGGTCTCATGAGCACTGTTGTGAATTGGTGTGACGACTGCAGGAGGTGTTTGGCACAGCAGGCATGGGTCACAACAATCCCAGGCAGAAGATCCAGTACCATTTGAGATTGAAGCAGGAGCTGGAGGAGATGCGGCACGAGTGCATGTTGCTCCTGCGTGAGCGCTTTCACCTTGAGCAATGCGTCAGGTGTGTATACAACACCACAGCCTGTTGTGCTTGCAGCATCACAACATTGTCATGCTTTTGCGCATGCTGCTCCTACTCATGCGCTATAACCTCAAGTAGTGTGCCAGATGCACTGCATAGCCTATCATGCGTTCAGCAGCACAACAGTGCCATACCAGTGCATGCTGCTGCTGTGTGAACATTTTTGCTTGTGTCAGCATTTGAGACAATGGGAACACTTATGTGCTGAGGGTGAAGTAATTTATACAGGTACCTTGCAGTGCGTAGCCAGTTCCCTGTGCCTGGCAAAGGGCTGCCAGCAACCGCCCAGAGCAGTTCCCAGCGCAGCCCCTTGGAGAAGAATCCCCTGCAGCCTGCTAGCCTCAGGAAGCACCACCTGTATGTCACCCCTATCAGTAGACGCAGCCTGATGCTGGCAGGCAGAGGAAAGCAAGCTTTGCAAGAAGGCCAAGCCTGGCAATCCAAGGTACCCTCTCTCATTGCTATTGGTTGTGTCTGCTGTGTTTGTAGTCTCCCGAGTATGGCAGAGCTGACTGTATGTCGACCCCCTTAGTAGACAGAGCTTGATGCTGGCAGGCAGAGGCAAGCAAGCAATGCAAGAAGGTCAAGCCTGGCAATCCAAGGTGAGACAACCAAGGAAGCAAGTCGACACTTATCAGCGGATGGGTCATAGTTTGGACCTGGGAGAATGGCAGCTAAGCAATGACCAGTGTCAGGAAGCATCTCCTGTGTGTCACCCCTGTTAGTAGACGTAGCCTGATGCTGGCAGGCAGAGGAAAGTAAGCACTGCAAGAAGGTCAAACCTGGCAATTCAAGGTCAAAATGGCAATGTCAGCTGCATGTGACTCCACTTAGGGACAATGTCGGGATCTCAGCTGCATCACTGTTGTGTATGTAAGTGGCCAAGCTTGGTAGTCAAAGCTGAGACAGGGAGTCACTGTATGTCAGGAAGCACTTCCTGTGTGCGACGCCCATTAGTGAACGCAACCTGATGCTGGCGGGTAGAGGCAAGCAGGCTCTTCACGAGGGTCAAGCTTGGCAGTCCAAGGTGACATGGGCTCCATTTACGAGAACTTCTGACCATGTGACAATAATTGATGTTGCTGGTAGCAGAGTCTCACTCTATATTTTGGTCACAGGAGGAAATGGAGGCCGCCATAGAAAGTGCCACCCATCAGACTGCACAGAACCTCCATGTGCTGTTACAGCAGGCCAACCCCTCCCAAGCCCCAACACCATCCCAAGCCCACCCCCCTGGCAAAGAGAACATGGCCACACCAGCCGTAGGGCAGGGCAATAAGGGAAGCAGAGGGCCGTTGAGTGCAGCCCCAGCTGTGACATCTGCGCAAGGTATGTTGTGCTACTAACTCAAATTCATGCATCACCCTACAAAGACTGCATCTGGGCTGCGTCATCAGCCATAACAATGACCTTGCTTGTGCAGAAGAGCAGCCCAAGCATTCCAGCATTACAGGTGCGCTGCATTGGGCAAGTTGCCCCGGGTCCAGTACTTGGTGCATGCTTGCGATCCACTATCAATCAGCCACAGATACCCATGCCACAAAACAACTCAGCCCTGATAGGTGTTGGAGGACTTATTCTGCAGGTGCAAATAATCAAAAATCAGTATGATGACAACAGATCTAGATGCAGCTCGCTTTGCTAAGGGCAGTACAGAGGACCTAGAAGGACTGGGATTCCGCGTTTGGGCGCATATGCAACACGCTTGACTGACTATAGCTCGTGCACATCAGCGGCTTTGCTGTAGAGGTGATAAAATTGGTGTGATGACATCAGCTCCAGATGCAGCTCGCTTTGCTGGGGGCAGTGCAATGAGCTCAGCCACAGACACTGGAGAACTTGTACTACAAGACAGAAGAAGTATAGCAGAAGGAGTTGGTTGACTCGCCCTACAGGTGATGTGGGCGGTATGGTGACAGCAGCTCCACACGCAGCTCGCTTTGCTGGGGGCAGTATACAGTGAGCCGAGCATCTTGCCTGACTGACTGTTCCAAGAAAGAAACAGCTGGCTTGCCTTGCAGGTGACGAGGATGGAGTGATGACGCCTGCTCTTGAGGCACACAGTGCCAGACATGCAGCACTTTTACTAACTGGCTAGTGACATATTGACTGAAATGCTTCACAGGTGGTGAGAGTGGCATGATGACAGCAGCTCCACACGCAGCTCGCTTTGCTGGGGGCAGTACAGTGAGCCGAGCAAGCTGCTTGACTGACCGTTCCAAGAAAATACTGGCTGGCTTGCCTTGCAGGTGGTGAGGATCGCATGATGACGCCGCTCTTGAGGCACACAGTGCTAGACATGCAGCACACTCACCAACTGGCTGGTGACATGTTGACAAAATGTTTCACAAGTGAGAGTGGCATGATGATGCCTGCTCCTGATGCAGCCCACTTTGCTGGGGGCAGTGTATCAAAACTGGAGGGGCTGGAGTCCTGTACTGGAAACATGCAATGCATTTAAGTGACCACATCAACCAATTTGCCTTGCAGGGGTTGCGAGTAGCATGATGACGCCTGCGCCTGATGCAGCCCGCTTTGCTAGGTGCAGTGCTGTGGACTCAGCTACATGCGCTGGCAGAGACATGTAAAACACTCAAGTCACAGCATGAGAAGGATCTGAGTTGACTTGCTCTGCAGGTAGTGAGAGTGGCATGACGACGCCCGCCCCTGATGCAGCTCGCTTTGCTGGTGGCAGCGCAGTGGACCTGGAGAGTTTGGAGTCTCGAATCTGGGCGCATGTGCAGCATGTATGCAGTCCCAGCCGCAAGGGACGCATCTCCACCCTTGTAAAGGTGCAGCCCTCAAAACCTTGGAGTTGCCATAGGTCAGATGTGTGCATGTTGAGGTGGATCTCGAGATGAGGCTTGCTGAAACTTTTCTTGTCATGGGAAGTCAGTGCACCTGAGTGCATGTGTGCAGTTCCAGCTGGAAGTGACTCATCTCCACCCTTGTCAAGGTACAGTCACTTGACCTGCTGATCTAATTTGGGCATGTTGCAATGCATGTAGGCCCATGTGCAGCATGTGTGCAATCCTAGCCGGAAGGGACGCATCTCTAATCTTGTCAAGGTATGGCTACTTTGACTGTGGCCTAGTCCCTGCAGAGACATCACATGCTTGTCACGTCAGTGCTACCTGAATTCTGACTCAACCTTGAGGGCATCAGCCTTGCAATGCGTTTCATGGCAGCTCTGCAAGTGTCAAAGCACAGCAACCCCAACTCAACCATATGAGGTCGAGGACTAGGCATTGGCTCTGACATAACAATAAAAACAATAATAATAACAATAATGATGATGATGATGATGATGATAATAATAACAACAACAATAATAATAACAACAACAACAATAATAATAATAATAGTAATAATGATGATGATGATGATGAATGGTTACACATTCCAGCGCATGTGCTAGGTGTGTGTGGCTGAAGTCCTGTCCCGCCAGGCCGGCTTGTTCTGGGCGTCACAACAAGGACGGTTGATGCTCTGACGTGCATGTTGTGAAAACACCCATGGGTGCAAGCAAGCCTGCCATACGCATGTTTTCCAGGCTTCAATGCAATTTGTCTACTTCTGTGACTCACTGCTGTTGCCATTTGCAAGACTAGTACTGTTACTGTTGCCATCACTATCAGCAGCAGCAGCAGCGGCAGCAGCATTGTGACTGCTATTGTTGTTGTTGTCCCGGCCAATGGCAATAAGAGGCCCCCCAGCAGCACCCCCTTAAACCCAACAGCCTCAAAAAAGCACCAAATGGACCACAATTTACTATCAGCATCATTGTCATGACAGTCATCTTGATTGTTGTCATTGTGCAGGCCAATGGCAGTGGGCGGCCCCCCAGCAGCACCCCCCTACCCCCCACAGCCACAAAGCAGCACCCAAGGGATCACAGCAGCACTGCAGCTGGTAGAAGGCCAGACAACTCTTCTGCTGCATCTAGCAGTAGTAAAGCTGGCTCAGAGTCTGGTCGCAGTGTGGTGTCAGCACGCAGTGCTAGCAGCCACTGATCCCTTTGTTGCTGTATCTACTCCCAATAGAGCTGGCTCAGAGTCTGGTCGCAGTGTGGTGTCAGCACGCAGCGCTAGCAGCCACTAAACGCGTTTTTGACATCTAAACAGGACATACTGACTGAGGAGCAACTGAGCAAGTCTGTGCAGGAGGCACTGATCTTGGTTTAATGAATGAAGAATTGTAGCCTGTTGTTGTCACAGTGACTGAGTGCAGTGCCTGGAATTTGTGGCCATGGCGTTTACACTGTACATGCATTGTTACTGCAAATGCAACAGAGGTGCGTGCTTGATTGCATAGCTTGTCTATCAGATGGCCTGCTATGCCATGATTACACTGTTGCTGATTTTGAAGTGCCATTTGTGTTCAGACGTTGTCATTGGAGTTGCAGGTCTTGCTGACAATCTGGTTGGTGCCTAGGCATTGTGTTCTGTGATATATCAATCAGTTCACGAACTGAAATGCTTGCACATTTTCTAGCAATGATCACTCTTCGACTGTGATCGAAACCGATGATGGCATGCATGGGGTGTGTTTGACGTTTCATAACATCATTGAATTGCAGCAGGTAGTATCGACGACATAAAAAATCTTGACGACTTTGCCGGGAGAAAGTTTGGCTCATAATGTTGTCAAGTGCTCAATACGCTTGTGTGCTGTAATTGGACAGACACTTCTATGCAGTTGTCAACATCTATGATATGATGAGTCATCTTAAAGTTTGCGCATAGTCTATATAAAGGTAGGGCTGCGTGTTTTGCGTTGCACACTTTGGCCGCATGCCTTGCTTGGCTAGACTCTCCACCAGGTGACAGTCAGTCTAGCATAGAAAGTCTATGCTCAGGCGTCATAGCGCAAGCCCCTGTCTACAGAGGCAGCCCAGGAGTGCTGCTTTAGGGCAGCGCCTGGCAGAAAGTCGATTTATGGGGGGTCTACCCAGGGGCCAGCCCTGAGAAAGTAGGCGAATCTGAGTCAGCACTATCTTGCCGCAGACCCTAGTCATTGAAGACTACTGTCTTGTTGCCATGCACAAGCACTCTGTCTTCAAGAACCCATCTCACAGCTCGCGCCAAGACAAGTCTCTCTAGATCACGCCCTTTTCTCAGCATGTCCTTCACTGAGTCCCTATGAGTAATGCGTGACACATCCTGCTCAATGATGGGTCCTGCATCTAGCTCTGCTGTAGCAAAGTGAGCAGTTGCCTGCAAGCAGTCATGTGAAAGTCAGCATAAAGGAACTCCAAGCAGTAACGTAAATATCAGCATGAGGAATTGCAAGCAGTCATTTGAAGGTCAGCATGAGGGCATTGCAAGCAGTCATTTGAAGGTCAGCATGGGGAATCCCAAGCAGTAATGTGGAACATAGCATGAGGGAATTGCAAGCAGTAATGCAAAAACCAGCATGAGGGAATTGCAAGTGTTGATGTGAAAGTCAACATGAGGGAATTGCAAGCAGTAATGTGCAAGTCAGCATAAGGGAATTGCAAGCAGTAATGTGAAAATCAGCATGAGGGAACAAACTTGGAGTGCCTCTAGCTAAGCATGCTGGCAAGCCATAGATGATGCATGGGAGAAAAGTGGCCATGCCAACAGCTGCACACCAAATGTCTCATGTCTGATGTTGCAGACGTAATGGCTGACCCTCCTGACCAAAATCAGGTCAATAGGGTCAGCCATTACATCTGCAACGACCAGTCACAACTTTTGATGTTTGGTCATGTAAGCAAAACCTGATACAGCTGTTGTGAGTCATGACTGCATGCTCAACACTTACCCCAATGATCTTGACGCCTCTTTTGTGCGCCTTGTGGTATGGCTTAGCGCCCTCAAAGGCGGGCAGGAAGCTGTGGTGGATGTTGATGGTGTGCTCTGCATGCCTTACACAAAAACTCTGGCTGAAGATTTGCATGTACCTGCGCATTACAGGCAGCAACTTGACATTTGCATGCATTGGTCTACACAGATCTTGGGCCAAACTTGCAGTCGTGGTTTGTTGCCTAGCACAAGCGAGTAGGCTTTGTTCATCCGTAGTCTAGTCTGCCATGAACCAGAGGCCTTTGGGCCATCAATATACCCTTGACAGTTGCACAGTCAACAGGAAATTTACAAGCTGATCAGTCAGGGCATGGCAAGTAAGTCCTAAGCAGAAGAAGGAAACAGGAAAAGAAGAAGCCGTATGGGACGTGATGAGTTCAGCAGCAAGGCTCACATACATAGTATTACAGTATTTTATAGTATTACAGTATATAAAGTATTACTGTGCAAGGGCATGCAAGTGCATGTGCACGGCTATGCATGATGTGTTGACACTAGCCATACTACATCACTACATGAAGAGGTCAAAGGTCAAAACGCGAAATCAATACCGCTCAGAGCAAATGAAGCAAAAGTAGGCCATCATGTGTATGCAAGCATAGGCAGCGATAAGCAGATGCAGCACATACAGAAAGCTGTTGACTGGTACAGTAATTCATCTGTATAAGGACAGCCACTAAAAGCACATTCTCGGTGAGAGGGCCAGAGAAGTGAGAAACAAGCATTGCGTTCTGACTGCAGTGTTACCTGTAAGTAATGACAGCTTGATGCAAGGGCGGTTTTCTTAGTACAGCAGCAGGTGCTACACAGACAAAATCTGATAGCTTACCTGGCCAGGACAAGCATGTCAATTTTCATCTCCTGCATGAGCTGCTCAATGGCGGCCTCCTGTTTTGCTTTGCTCTCTGTATCTGTACTCGGCAGCGGTAGATGCCTGCATTGCAGAAAGAAGATGATCAACAGTGCGTCGAGCATGGCAAACAGCGCAATGGCGGCCTCCTATTGTGTGTTGTACTGTGCATCCGTATTTGGCAGCAGTGGATGCCTGCAGCATGCAGCGAGGGTGGATGACACTGCAATCAGGGTGGATGATGGATCACTAAGGGTGGGGAAAGGTGCAATGGCGGCCTCCTGCTTGCCTTACTCTCTGTACCTGTACTTGGCAGTGGCAGATGCCTGTGACACGCGTTGAATGTGAGTTGACTGCAATCAGGGGGGGTAGTAAAGCAATGACGGGCTCCTGTCTTGCTTTGCTCTCTGTGTCTGTATGAGGCAGCGGAAGATGCCTGCATGGTACAAATCAAGTAGATCAGTCGTACTGTGATGGTGGGTATCAAGGCAATGACGGCCTGCTAGCATTTGTTGCCCTCTGGACTTGGCAGTGGCAGATGCCTGCATCGTACAATAAGGTATGGGTGGGTAAGGGATCACTGATATGACGAGCGTGGTGAATAATGCAACGACGCTCTCATAACTGGTCTTGCTCTGTGTTTCTGACTTTGGCAGCGGTGGATGCCTGCACCATGCAATGACTTAAGTGATAGAGCAGTGAGAGTGCAAGATAGTGCATTTGGAGTGAGTGGACAATGCAATACCAGACTCCTGCTGCGCCTTGCATACTAGAAGCATGTGGTTCAGCACAATTAGGTCAGATCTGGTGCAGAGCAGGAACTAAGTAATGCAGCCCATCATTTGTTTGCACCATTTGCAGGACTGCAATGCACTGTTATGCGCTGATGACTGAGGAATCAGGCGGCAAGGTGTGATGCATAAAATGTGCACACCTGAAATCGACTCCAAATTGTGCAGCAATTCCCGCCACATTGGGGTGATTACTAATGATGACAGGGATCTGACAGCTCAGCTCGCCTGACTTGAAGCGGATCAGCAGATCATACAGGCAGTGATCCAGCTTGCTGACTAAGATGGCCACGCGTTTCACTTTTCTGTCATAGAAGATTCGCCATTCCATCTCATACCGCTTTGCTAGCTCAGCAATGCCGTGTTCTAGGACTTGTGTGTTGCTGGGGCCTACCAGGCATTCACTGTAATCAAAGCGTATTCTGCACAGGAAACACAAGGTGAAATGCAACACATGAAGAAAACACTTGTAGTATCTGGAATGATGACAACAAATTGAATCTGCGGCTGCTGCTGGTGCTGCAGTAGCATGCTCAAAAAGCTACAAGCTTGCAGGCATGTATGGCTCAGATAATGATAGTATGATCATAAGCAATTCAGCTTGCAATTCCAGCCGAGACTGCATTTTGAGGTGCAAATGGAAAGCATGCTGAAGGGCATTGCTGAGATGCTGATGACAGGTTGACTGTCTCTAGGGCCCCTGCGAGAGATGCTTGATGCACTTGGCAATCCAGGCGCCAAACATGGCTGTCAGGGTGTCAAGACATCTTGCTTTCCCACAAGGCTATCCATTGAAGGAAGTGCAAGCAAGAGCAATCTCACCTCTGGAAATATGTGCCGGTTGTTTGGTCTGTGTACTGGTCAGACTCCAGTATGTTACAGCCAAAGCCATACAGCAGTTGCGCCAAGGCAGCAACAACACCCTTCTGGTCTGGACACTGTATGAGCAGGCTCGCTAGCTGTGGCTTGGGTGAGGTAACAGTGACACTCTGTTCAGGACCTGGGGCACATCACGGCATGCAATATCAGCATCAGTTCCGCCTTGAACAGTGTGCTTTCATGCAAAAGCTGGTTGGGCCATGTAATTCTGATGCTTTGGTCAAAAAGGGTCTGTGGCAAGTCATGGCATGCGATCGGCAGCAAAAAGCCGTTTCAGCAATTCTGTTTTAATGGGCTCTTGTGCAAGAGCGGCTTGGGGTGATGCAATAGTGGTGTTCTGTTCAGAAAGACCTGTGGCCTGTTGCATGTCATAAACATGACATGCAACAAAACTGAGGTCTTGTTCTTTCAGCAGTTCTGTGAAATTGTCATGCACCATGTAGTGAGCGGAAATGCTGACCTGTTTGCAGTGGGACTGACACAAGGGGCGGGTCCAAAACTTGCACAGCATGTGCAGAATTGTGCGCCTGTGCCTGCAAGGTGTCACGCAAAGTGTCTCGCTGCACATCATCATGGTATTGGAATTGCCCTCTGCGTGTTGCTGCCGCTGACCTGAGGAAATAGCCGTGTCCGAGGTCTAGCTATGCATGCACCGACGGTGCAGAGCTCGCTGCCGCGTGACCTGCTGAAAGGAAACGGCGAAACTGTACCGCAAGACCAGGCAGCGGCCATAATCGTCCGTCACGAGCTTCAGTCAGCAGCACGCAGACAATACGCAATCTGCGTATTGTGTAGGCGGCACACCCACGCAGGAGCACAAACCGACCAGACAGGCAGGGCGCCGCAAGGTCTTGCGCCAAACGCTGGATGCGACCAGCAGATGGCGCGCGAACCTTCTGCCCACGCTCTCGGCAAACTATGTGCGCTTGATCATGCACAGGAAGTTACCTCCCCCCAAAGCGCAAGCGGCGGCACGTGCGATAGCGCACGTGCAGTCCATGTGGGTTACTAAAGTAACGTAATCCTTCAACGCGCTTGGCTGGTAGCTGCGAAACAAAGTTACCACGCGCTGCACTGCGACGACAAGCCCTCTAAGCAATCGCGCAATTGCGTCCAACCGTGCAGTTAGACTGCTTGCGTCTGTCCAAGCAAGTGACGTTGCCTCGAAAGCGAAGGGCTGCAAGCTTTGAGGTTGATACCTTTTAAGCCGCTCGGTCCGGCTACATCAGAGGCGATTTCGGGCGTCAAACGCCGCTTCGGATCTGATGGAACGTACGCCCCTGCTTTCACAGGTGGGATTGTTGCCAACATAGCTGGCTCTTCTCTACGCTCAAGTCGTTGCCAGAGTGAGTAGACGGTCGCGCCTGCAGGATCACGGGCAGGCGAATGGCGACACAGAGGCACAGCACATTCAGGCAGAGGCTCGCGAAGTCTCTGATCCTGCAACGGATGATGCCACAGCTACTCAAGCAAGGAAGACAGGCATATATCACTCAGACAGGGCAATCTTGGGCTTGGCGCTTTATGCCCTCAGCTCTGTATTTTTGGCGACCATGCTGATATGCGCCAAGAGGCTCAAGCAACATGGCTTCCCAGTGTGGCAGAATCTGCTAGCTCGTAGCTTGAGTATCATGACATTTGCCTTGATAGCTTGTGCAAAACAGCGGGTCAACCCATTCGGCAACAGGTACAACACTGAGTTCTGCAACAATGTCTTCACACCTGCACACAGCTATGCTGCCTGAAGCTCACTCATGATTGGAAGTTGAGTATGTTCTGCGCAAGCCTCCAGCCTCTCTCATTTCATTCCTTCATTCATCAAAATGTGACCTGGACAGGCTCAGCAGGGCCAGCTAGACATATACTGGAGCAATTGAATGTCTCCAAACTATGCTAACCTAAACCATCTATATTGAATGCGAAGGTTGAAGAGATGAGTCTTGTTTACATGCAGGCGGGGGCTTTTAGCAATCAGGGGTACCTTTGGGTTTGGAGCCATTGGGTGTTACTTCTTTGCAATCACCATGCTGCCCTTGAATGACGCCATGGTCATCACCTTTTTAGCTCCCCTGGTTGTGGCGCTTTCATCACCAATTGTGATCAACGAGCAACCACCAAAGTGAGTTTTGCAAAAATGCTGTCTTTGGCATCAAATCACATGTTGCTCAATCTGAATGGGAACATTTCCATCATCAAAATTGATTCAGGAGCCATCACAAAGTAAGTTCAACAAAATTACGTCTTGCAGTGTGTTACATTCACCAGTTGTCCTGATGATGTTAAATTCACCTGGCTGCATGCTTTGTCTGGTAGATTGCTTGTTGTCAGGAAGAGCAACGTGCAACATGCTTCCTCACCCTGACAATGCTCAAGTATCAGAGAAATGCTGGTGTTGGTGGCCAAAAGTCGCTGCATGGTACAATGGCACCTGATGTCTGTTCATCAGCAGTGCTGCATGTCTTCTTTCAGTCACACTGCCAGCTCAAGACTGACTTGACTAAAAGTTGGAGAGGTGTTGAGAGTATCTTTCAAGTGACGAGGCGTTCACAGAACAAGTCAAAAAGCCTGTGTGTCATGTAGGGCTGTGTATGTGGCCATTCCCATCTGTGTGGCAGGAGTTGTGCTCATAACACAGCCATCCTTCCTGGGCAAGCACTCACAGCAACGCAGCACGCTGGGCATTCTGCTTGCTGTAGGACAGGTGAGCACTGCTTTGCCTGAAGTCAACGCCCGCATTGCTGTCACTTTAGCCAGACATTGCTCACAGTGCATTCACATTGGCTGGCCAATGCTCACTGTACAGGCAGAATCATCAGCCATTGCGCTCAACTAATGTGATGGCATCAATGCCCACAGTCGCCATGCACTTGTCCTCAGCATAGCCAGCCTGCTCATACACAGGCGGGCTATGTGCAGAAACTTCAATTTTGTGAAAGTTGGTTGAGCTTCCACATGTTGTCCCACCCAGTCACTTGCCATTGGCAGTCTGCTGGCACAGTCTGTGTCAGCAGGTACCCATCCTGTTTGTTGTCATGGCTCG
This sequence comes from Trebouxia sp. TZW2008, assembly GCA_002118135.1. NCBI lineage: Eukaryota > Viridiplantae > Chlorophyta > Trebouxiophyceae > Trebouxiales > Trebouxiaceae > Trebouxia > Trebouxia sp. TZW2008. The sequence continues at coordinate 123,715 of BDIU01000058.1, read as the reverse complement.
CAGTTTGCATGCAACACTGTGGGCAGCTGTATGACATGCTCAGAAAGTCCTTTAGTGCATGTTAGAACGGGATCTGTACACATGTATTGGCACATGTTGCAAACAATTCTGAATTTGCATGCATGGAGACTGTGTCAAAAATTTCTGTTTTGCAGGCTTGCTTCTCAGCCTGTGCCAAGATGTGTGTCAGGGAGCTGCGCAAGACAGATACAGCCAATGTCTCAGTCTTCTACCTGTCGCTCTGTTCCACAATTGGAGCCACAATAGGCTTGGCAGTGAGCGTCATATGGTATGATGGGCAGTTCCTGATGATGCCGCATCGTTGGGAGTGGGCATTGTTTGCTGGCGTTGGTGAGTCATGCTTGCTTGCTGCCCGCTGCTCTCCTTCAAGTTTGAGATCACTACAAAGCTGCTGATAGCAAGTGTTGTTCTGCATCCTTTGTGCCTGCACTGTATTGTGTCTAGGTTTGTGCACTTGCACATCATATCATGCGTTTTGAGGCACATCCTATGGGCACAGTGATGCCAGGTTTGGATTTCTCTTGTTGGCACTTGTTGCTAATACTTTTTGCAAGCACAATTTGTGTGAGCTTCTGTGTGCTCTGTATCTGCATGCTCTGCATTGCTGCATTTCAGTCACATGGCAAGTGCTACACTTACGGGCGCTAGATATGTGTGGCACATGCTTCCTCTGGGTGAGCATGTTTGCCTTGTGCAGGTCTGGCGGGGTACAAAACACAGACATGCATGACACATTCCCCGAAGTTTGCCAGGGCAGCACCTGTTATTGTCCTGTCATGCCCCTTACTTTAGTGAGGTCATCCGCAAAGCCATCTCGCTGATGTTGCCGAAATCCAGCTGCAGCTGTTCAAGCATTATCATGCACATTGCCTTGTGCAGGTTTGGCGGGTTACGGGACACAGATATGCATGACATATGCGCTAAAGTTTGCCAAGGCGGCGCCCGCCATTGCCATGTCGTACCTCTCAGTTGTGTGGGGTCTGTTGGGAGGATACTTCTTTTTCAATGAGGTGAGTCACGAACGCTGTCTTACGCTGCTTTGTGTCAACCTTGCAGCACTCATTTGGGGCAGATTGGTCGGATTTTGCAGACACATGACAAGTCAGTTTGCGTGAACAGTTCAGCTGTCAGCCGTTGGTCAAATCACACCTGCATCTGCATTCTAACTGCTGATGCCAATCTTGATTCTGACACCTGACATGCTAGCTGTTGCAGAAGTCATGCAGGTTCCTGTATTGCACATGTTGACCTTCATCTACACCAGCTGCTGGTAATTTCATTGAGGACATGCTTATCAAGTCAATTTCTGAAACGGCCCTGTACATCAACAGCTGAGCAGCTGGCAATTTGCTCTGAGCCATGACACAATCAATGCGGGCATCAGTGTCGTAGGTGCCGAACCACCTGTCAATCTCTAGGACAGTGTTGACTGGCAGCTGCACATTTCTGCTAGGCGTTTCCACCAACACGAGCTTTGCTGTTATAGGTTCCCAACCACCTGTCAATCTCTGGAGCAGTCTTGATTTGCAGCTGCACTTTCCTGCTGGGCGTGTTTACCAGGAAAAAGGAACCTGCAGCCACACAGACAACAGGGCCTCAAGAAAGTGACACAACAAATGCAGAAGTTGACCCAGCAGTCGCTGAGAGACAGGAGCTTGAGTCTTTATTAGGGCACAGTCCCAGACAAGTGACGCAGAATCGCAGAGACGAGAATGTATGAAGCCCTGAGCGACCCTCAACCCAGTTAAGATTTACGATGATATAGGATGAGTAGAGATGTCACAACACATGCATGGAAAGAAACAATTTTGTTGTGAGAGGACATGACAGTGCACAACATGTGCAGTCAGCTGAAGATACTATACGCAGCAGCTGCAATGACGTGCATGTACTGCAAGCTTCAAGCAAAAATCACCAAGATATGCACCTTGCCTTAGCTCAGCTCTGAGAAGTCATCAAATTCTGCTCTAGCTAGCTGTTAGGTCACTTGATTCCAGTTTGAAGAGATATCATAGCACCTTTGGCAAGCGCTGCTGTGTGTTTGTCATGAAACCCGTGCCCAGACCTGAAATGTGATGGACTTGCTTGTCTTGAGAAGCTTCTGGTCTTTGCAATGCGGCCATCAGGGTGTGCCATCATATGCTACTCAATCTGCGAGGTATTTTCCGTGAGCGTGGCAAATGCTTTGTGAAGCACTGACTCAGTGCTCTGAGCACTTCTCTGCGGTCTATCAGGGCATGGGTAAGAGCAACTGGCAATGCATGCTCACGCATCTTCTTCTCGTTTACCTTGTCTATGCGTCAGTGCACATTTCGACGTCAGCGCAGCAGGGCATAGGGCCTAGCACGTTCGAGCTGCTGATCGAGGTCGCAGTGCATCCCATAACGACAATGTAAGGCTCTCTGCAGCGCGCTCAGGCAGCAAGCGGAAGGGCTACCACTTGGGCCTCTGCAACTGCCTCTTTTGTTCTGTATGCAATATGAGTTTAGAGACTGCGCTGGTCGACACTAAGCGATGCGTCGTGCACGTTGATGTTGACGCCTTCTATGCTCAGTGCGAAGAGATCCGAAACCCGTCTCTCCGAGAGCGACCTCTTGGTGCGATCCGTTGTCACTCATCGAACGCAGCGAAAACGTCGTTAGGCACAGCGCCAACGTTCTGCGTGTGCACGCAGGGATTACGCAGAAATATCTGCTGGTCACGTCCAACTATCCGGCCAGACGCAGGGGCGTCACCAAGCTGATGGGGATCACCGAAGCTCAGCAGAAATGCCCTGACTTGGTGCTTGTAAGCGGCGAAGATCTCACGCCCTATAGGCAAGTCAATTGACAAGCAACAGCTGATCGAAACTTGTTCACAGTCAAAGACATATTTCAGCAAGCATCTCTTGTGCAGGCAAGCCAGCAAGCGTATTCTGACAGTGCTTCAGCGCTTTGGTGTATGCGAGCGTGGTGGCATGGATGAGATGCTGGTTGATGTCACTGCTGAAGCTCAGAACAGAGTCCTGCAGGGCTCTGCACCATCTGTATGGGCTGCTCACGTACATAGCAATAAGGTGTGTGTTGCAGTGTATGTTTCATGACTACGCCGTGTGCACTGTGCGTCTGTACACTGCACAATCATGTTTTCCGAGAAAGACAGGACTGTGCGCTATCACTCGCTGCTTGCAAGCCTTGCCATAAGCATCCAACATACAGCATCGGCAGTACATTGCAGCAAAACCTTTCAGTAGGCCACATGATCAGCAGACTCTGTCTTAAAAACTGGAAACCTGGCAGCATTTCAATGGGTTCCAAATTCATTTGGTCTACTATGTTCTCAGTGGTTCACAAGTGTCCTGGTCACCAAGATGAATGCCTTGACACTGACGTTCCCTGATTCAAAAGCATCACTGCAGCCAGATTGGAGACGCTCATCCTGGATGCACTGTCCTTGCATCAAGAGCAGCCTTGAGTTGAGTGTTATTTGCTGAAGAGGTCACTGCATCCAGGTAGGCCTCATTCAAGACAAACGGCATCGCCCCATGGACTTGCATGCTTTGGCGATGAGGGGCGGCATCACTCACGTCATCACAGCATATTGTGTCTGTCACTTGACACATGTTCAGCAGCATGCAGATACCTGTCAAAAGGACTCCCGTGTATTCAGGTAGCTCTCATTCAAGACAACCGGCACCGCCCCATGGACTTGCGTGCGTTGGCTTTGAGGGGCGCCATCACCCACGTAACCACAGCGGATCAGCCCATTCCTGTTGAGGTGCGGGAACCCACAGGCCAGCCCTGGGAGTCCCTTTTGATGGCTGGCTGTGCTATTGCTCAGGAGATGCGTGCTGTTCTGAAGGTAGGCTCAATCTTAGGCTTAGTCGACCACTTATCAAAAGCATTTGATGTAAAGCTTTCCCTGTAAAGGTGCGGGAACCCACAGGCCAGTCCTGGGAGTGCCTTCTGATGACTAACTGTGCCATTGCTCAGGAGATGCGGGCGGGCTTGCTCAAAGCGTGCTTTGAAACGCCTGGACTCAAGCTTGTCTTGAATGTGCGCTAGCGTGCTGAATCAATGCCAGTATTCAGTGCAATCAGGTCACTTGCAGGCAGAGGTGGGGTTCAGGTGCTCAGCAGGCATTGCCAGCAATCGCATGCTGGCCAAGCTGGTGTCAGGCCTGCATAAGCCAGACGACCAGACCGTGCTGATTGTTCACTGACTTGCTGCATTGCTATCAGGGCTCAAATCTGATCAGCTTTTCTTTGCAGGCAAAATTTGGGTTCAGGTGCTCAGCAGGTACAGTCAGCAACCGCATGCTGGCCAAGCTGATGTCATGTCTGCACAAACTTGACAACAACTCTGTAAAGTCACTCACATATTCATAATGCACCTTATGTTGCAGGCGGAAGTGGGGTTCAGGTGCTCAGCAGGCATAGCCAGCAACCGTACGCTGGCCAAGCTAGTGTCAGGCCTGCACAAGCCGGATGATCAGACTGTGCTGAATTCTTACTAGCCTGCTGCATTGCTGTCAGAGCTCAAGACGGATCAGCTTTGCTTCGCAGGCAGAGGTGGGATTCAGGTGCTCAGCAGGCATTGCCAGCAATCGCATGCTGGCCAAGCTGGTGTCAGGCCTGCACAAGCCAGATGACCAGACCGTGCTCCTGCCTCCAGACGCTGCTGCCTTTGTGGCTCCACTACCTGTCCGGGCTCTGCCAGGTGATTCATCAACACTGCTCGCTGTGTTTCTCGTTGGCTGCCTCACAGCCTCACAACCAGGCTGTGCTGCTGCCACCGGATGTCACTGTCTTGTGGACCCCCGCCTGTTTGTGCTCTCCCAGGTGACCTCTTCAACACTCCTTGCTGTGTTCCTTGTCGCCTGTCTCACCGGCTCACAACCAGGCTGTGCTGCTGCCACCAGACGTCACTGTCTTTTGGCCCCGCGCCTGTTTGTGCTCTCCCAGGTGACCTCTACGCTGTGTTTCTTGTCGCCTGTCTCACTGCCTCACAGCCAGACGGTGCTGCTGCCCAGAGATGCCTCTGCCTCTGAGGCTCCACTACCTGTTCGTGCCCCCAGGTGACCCTCTATCACTGCCTCTGCCTTGATGCCTCACTAAAATTTTGCTCTCTGCTGCACTGAGTCCCTGGGTGCTTAATGTCTCTCCCCCAAATCTGCAACTATCTAAATCAGTTCCTGCCGTTTTCAGCCTCACTGCCCCTGCGTGATTACCTGTCTTGGTGATCTCCCAAGTGACTTTCTTTCACTGCCTCCTTGTCCCTCATTAAGCCCTAAACCCTAAACCTGGGAACCTTCACTGTCTTCCTGTTTATGCCTCATCGTCTTGATTGCTTTGTTCTTGCCTCGCTGCCTGTCTGTGCTCTGCCAGGTGACCCTGACTCTCCATCTTGCTGTCTTCCCCTCACTGTCTGCCTGTTTCTGACTCACTGGCTCTGCTGGAATGCCTATCTATGCTTTATCAAATTGCTTGCCCTAATGCTTTGTTGTCCCTTTGTTTCACTGCTTTGCTTCTTCGTGCCTTGCCTGATCATCAAATGCACATCACCAGTAGCCTGGAGTCTTGACACGCCTCGTGGTGTTGATGTTGCACTTGCCTCAGACAGCACCTTTAGCAGCTTTCTGTGTAGGTGTGGGATTCAAAATGGGTAATGAACTGAATTTGATGGACATCCAGACAGCAGCTGACTTGAGGCGGGTTAGTCAGGACAAGCTGAAACAGAAGTTTGGAGAGCGCATTGGCACCTTTCTGTGGCTGGCCTGCCGAGGTCAGGTCAGTCCTGCTGATTGAGAGTGTACTGAGACACAACATCAGCCAAACAGTCGCATCGTCTGCCGAACAGCATGGGAGGCTCTGCAAACAAATCTGCTCTTTTCAGTTCCTTGCTGCTTCCATGTATACTCTGTGCATTGTTTGTGACGCATGCTGGTGCCTGCATATGCATATGCAGTCTGCGCTGCGTCTGACCATGTTAGCAAGGAACTCTGCACCATCAAACAGACGCACAGTCAGGTACATGACAAAAGTGCATCATAGAGAAAGATTCCTGTGAGTCTGTATCCGTGTGATGTACTGGGACCTCAGTGCAGGACATTGCTCCCGCATGAGTCCATGATAGTGGAGGACCCCTTCAAAGTCCAGTTCATGCGTCATCATGAGTGCCAAGAACCTCAAACTCCTCTACAATCAAAGACCCCTCCAAGCAGTCCTGAGTTTGACCGTGTGTCCATGTGTTGCTGTAGGACCCCTCGCCAGTACAGGACAAGGGACCTCCAAAGTCTATCACAGTGGAAGACTCCTTCAAGGACTGCTCATCCATGGCAGCAGCTGAGCATGTCATCAAGGTGCTGGCACCAGACCTTCTGGCACGCATGGTCGAGGACTTTGAGGTGAGCGGAGCAAGTATCAAATGCAAACCTAGCAGAAGTGCTTGGGAGATTGCTTGCCCTGACCATCAATTTTCTAGCCAAGGCAAACAAAATGTGCACAGGCTGATAGCAGAAGCACTTCAGCTGCTGAAGGTGTCACACAGGCACAGGGCAAGTCTGCGCGTTTTCTTCTAGCTTGTAATGCAATAACTACACTGCCCTGATTCCACATGCTGATATCATCCACCATGATATGATATTGCCCTTGAACCCAGTAACAGATTCTTCTGCAGGAGACAGGGAGGCATGCAAGCACATTGACCCTCAAGTGGCGACACAGAGGAACAGGCTGGGGCCGTGCCTCTTCTTCATGTCCCTGCCCAGCCCCTCTGCACACCCCAAGCCTGGACAACCCAACCCAGGTCAATCTGTTGGGGTCCACATTGGTCAATATGCTCAAGAGGAGCATTGTAGAGCCATTTCAGCTGACTCTTCTCAACATTGGGGTCACCAACTTCACAGCGTCTAGAGGTCAGCTGTCAGTTATTCAGTGTCGTAAATGCCTTCGACCCTATATGCCCTCAGATGTATTCAATCATCTGCAGTTGCGCCAGATGGATTTTAAGCAGGGTCTGATGCCTGGTTGAGCCTGTCGGGATTCAGATACATTTTGATGACCCAATGTCAAGCTCAAAACTATTGCCAATGACCTGCATGCTTTGCACTTGTGCTCATTGCGGCACACACAGAAGCTGATTGCGACGTACACACTGCTATCTGGGGCCTGTTTACGCAGTGGGTATGCAGGGCTTCTCAATGCTGTGTTGTTGCAGGCAGCTAGAATGGTTGGGATCCCAACCTTTTTTCAAGCTGCTGGGTCCTCAGGCAAAGACATATGAACAAATCATGATGCCCTTTGTGAATCTTGAGATGCTACAGTGCTGAGATGCTTGAGTTTGAAGTTTGCAGGGCAATCTCAATGGGTTGTTGATGCAGGCAGCAAAAGTGCTTGGAACTGCTCTAAGCTGATGGACCTTCAGGCCTGATCATGCAGACATTGTGCACTTTATGTGTGCTGAATTGTTGCTGCGATGAGATGCTTGCATTGGGCGTGCGGTGCAAACTCATGGAGTATTGTTGCAGGCAACAAGAATGCTTTCTTTCTTTGCTGCTCGGTCTTGAAGTGAGAACATGATGCAATCGTCATGTACTTCTTGTGATCTCAAATGCTGCAGTGATGCGATGCTTAGGACCCATGACATGACCCATCTGAGTGTCATGTTGTTGCAGGCAGCAACAATGCTTGGAATCCTGCCTTCTCCAAGCTGCTCGGCCCTCAGGCAAAGAAGCAGAAGCTTGCCGGTCCAGAATGCGCTGAGCTGCCACTCAACGGTGCGTGTATTGTACTTGAGGCTTCTGATACTGATTCTATGCCCAGCGTTTGCAACATGATGTCCACCGATTGTTGAAGAGTTCTATCATGCATGTTTCAATTGGCGTCTTCCCTTGGTGATGCAAGCACATGCTTCCTTTCTAACTGAGACAGATGCACGCAGGTGCTTTGGACAGCAAGTCAGCAGCACTGAAGTCCATTGTTCAGAGGCGCAATTACGGCGCCCAACCCACTGCTGCCTGCATCAGCAAAAGCATTGAGAGGGCTCTCAGAGAGCAGAGCAGAGGGCAGTTTCAGCAGGGCAAAGGGCAGTTCCTGGCATATGCCCTTGAACGTCCCCAGTCAGCCCCTGCAGCTGACCGATTGGATGGGTTGGACTGGGACGATGAAGAGGACTGGGAGGGTGACCAGCTTGAGGCAGAAGAAGCACAGGCAGGCTATAGCAATGCCAAGCACAATGACACTGCAGACATACACCTCTCCAGTGTGATGCCCAGCCAGGTCATCCAGACAATGCTGCCTGCTTCACAAGCTTCAAACCACAAGGCTACTGAACTTCAAGCAGCCAAATCTGAAGTTAGCCAGTTAGGTGGGACTGAGCAGTTGCCAGATATGCAAGCTCCTGTGCAACAGTCACTCCTGCAAGTCAGCAATACAAGCCAGCAGCAGCAGCAGCAGCAGCAGCTACAACAGCATCAACCACCTCCCCCTTTGCAACAGCGTGTTCAAAATGAGCACCTGGCTACGTCAGAGCATGTCAATGCACATGAGCAAGCTCTGTTTGCGGAACAGAGCCATGCTGTGCTGCATATTCAGGCGGCCTGCAGTATGCCACCTGAAAAGCAGGTTGCTTGTGAAACTTCTGAAGCTGAGCTTGCGCCAACGCATCAGCAGCCAGCAGAACAACGGCATGCACATGAGTTTGGCCCTACCAGCCTGGAGCCATGCAATGCACAATTGAATTGCTTGTTGGACGGTGCAAACTCAAGCAGTAGGCTCAGCAGGCGGACAGGTCCAGACATACACAGCAGCAAAGAAGCAATCATTGCAGATGCAGCTCAGCTGCAGACAGCAGAGTCAAATACACAGCAAGAGATCAAACCTATCGCAGACAGCAAAGTCTTGATGACGTCACGCAATGCAACAAACGCTGATGGGGTTGATAGGAATGGAGATGCTGAATTGCTTCACTCTGAGCAGTCTGACTTTGAGCTGGCTATGCGTTTGCAAGCTCAAGAGCATGCAATGCAGCGAACAGCAAGCAGACTTGCGTTGCCTAGTCGAACAAGAAAAGCTCAAAAAGCTCGACCCTCAACGCAGGGCACTGGTACCCTTCACGCCTTCTTCAAAAAAGCTTGATACAAGCGCAGCAGTGTAGTATAAGCAGGAAAACATTTGATTCTTTTCATAGATGCCACCTTGCAAGCAGAGTCATCATTGCCTTTGTACTGGTGTGTTTCTTTTCTGGTGTGTGCTACCCTTTGAGAGTGTAGTGTGTCGAGCTTTGAGTAGTGTAGACTGATCTGTAGAGCGCAGCAACAACTTGGTGGAGCGACTTGAATTGCAAGCAAATCCATTTTTGGCAAAATGCAACAGCTGCAGTTACAAGACAAATTTACAAATTCGTAGCTGTCGTTCCCGCCACGGAATTGCAGCTGAGAACACATTTTATCTGGCTTGCTTGAACGACCAGCGTGGAGTGCGCCAGCACATCCTGGTGCGTCGTGCCGTGGACGGGCTACAGGCTTGATCGCGGCCAATTGCTTTGCGCAATCAGGCCTGAAGCGGATCGCAGATCAAGATGAGTGTCGCTTCTCAACCCAGCGCTGAGGCTCGTGTCAAGGCTCTTTACTACATCATGCAGTCAGCAGAGGTATTGTCGAAGGACATCATAGTCGTCCAGCACATTGCCGAGCGATGCATGAAGTGTGTCCAGCATCACAAACTCAGATGCACTGCACTGCTGCAGAACAAGCTGGGAGGAGGCGAAGGCATCGAGGGTCTGTACGGTTCCTTGACACGCACAGGCATGCAGAAGGTGCTGCACAGCCTCTCCAAAAGCTGTGGCTTGGACCACACAAGCAGGCTTGTGGATATTGGTGCTGGGCTTGGCAGGTAAGCGCTTCAATTTCACAGAGCTCTGACTCTCAATCCGTGTGCATGTGACATCATACAAAGTTTGCTGCTGGCTGGCGACAAAGATTTCGCATTCATCCTTGGCAGTGCGTAAGCGACATCAGGAACATGTGATTTAATTTGATACATTGCGCAAAGCCTCACTAGACTCCAGCACAGCGCAAACATTTACTTGTGTTCACAAGTAATTTGCTTCTGACCATGCCATTTGACTAAACTCTAATTAGGTCCAACGTTGGCTGTTGTTGTTGAAAGAATTCAGTCTCGACTGCAACTGGCAAGTCAACAATCAATAGTGATTACAAAAGTATCTCAGCACACATCAAAACAAGCTCATTCCAACAGCATAAGTTGTGTTCAGTGCTCCATTGTCCACCCTCACAACAAGTGATTTGCTGCAGTAAGCAACAGCAGTGTCACTTGTGCAACATCATCATTTGGCTGTGCAGAGCCATGACCACCTTGATGTGATCACAATCACTCAAGCTGGCAATGTCATCACTGCTATGGGCAAACTTGGCACAGGAGGCAACTCGCCTGTGATCTGTGTATCTTGCGTCAGTATTGCCATATGCATCAGGCGCATTTGGTCCTGATTGGGCATGCGCACAACTACCAGCAGGGCAATGGAACACATGTCATTGCAGGCCTTTGCTACATGCGCTGATCAGTCATGGCATCGCCTCGGGCTTTGGCATTGAGATAGACCAGATCAAATGCAGCAAGGCAGATGCTTTTCTGCAGCAGTCAGCTGCGGCTCTGCTGTCACGTGGGTTAGCTGGAAAGGAACTGACAATACCTGAAGTGCAGTGCTCTGCTGTAGAAAAGGTATAGTGACCCTTCAACTTCACAAGCGTCAGTGCTGACAGCAGGTGTAGTTGCGCAATTTCACCGACTGTTTGAGCATGCTGTATCTTGAGATTCAGTCCATCTGTATCAACCTGGCATCCCATCCGACCCACTGGGCTCTTTGGCCAATGCGGCTGCCCAGGCAGTTGGCAACCATTCATAGCCTCATGCATGCTTTCGCAGTTGACAACAATGGGTGCACACGTCAATGGATGTGTGTTTCTATGCATCAGCAGCTTTTGCAGCTTACGTGTGCATGCAGCGGCTGCTCGAACCTCGAATCCTGCACCACATGCATCCAGCATTCATGCCAGCAACTGCACTTACTGTGCCAATACATCTGTATTATTTTGTGCTTGACTATGACTGTTCCATCACTGTCACTGCTTTGTTGCAGATTGCCTCTCTGGATCCAGCAACGCATGCTTACTCCTTCTGGGAGGGTGTGCCAATAGATGCTAAGCACGCCTTTGGCTGCTTGTTTGCCGCCTCCAAAACACTGCAGGTGAGAACCCATTGCTGCCCATGATGTTTGAGTCAGACCAGGCAAGTTTTACAGCAAAGTATCCCTGACACGTCTACTGGCTTTTCAAAGTACGTGTTACGCTGCTTGTTTACCGCCTCCAAGACAATTCAAGTGAACTGCAGCAACACTGAAATGCTTCTGTCAATGACCCACTCATCAACACAAGGCCCGCTAGGTATCACTTTTGCTTATTTGACACCTGCAAGGCATTTCAGGTGAGCTAAGGCAGCACTGAAATGCTTCTGAAAGTAGACCTCTCCAACAACATAGATGACAACAAGTCTACGTTCCAGCACAGGTGCCAAGTATGTGTGATTGGTGTCCTGTCTTGCCAGGCAATCCAATGCGATGCTGAATGGCATCCATGCTGCAAGAGTTTGTGCCTCTTCTTCTCTCGTCTGAGGTACAGCTGTGGCATTTTTGGCATCAAACGGTGTTGAAGCAAAGTTTGATCAAACACCTGCCCAGCCTGTAGTCCTTTGAGATCGAAAGATCCACTATCTGTATAGGAACTTGAACACAGGCAAGCAAGGGCGAGAACTTTGGGGTCTGCCGTTTCTGCTGTTTTGTTTTGCAAAAAGAGAAGCAGGTTGCTTTGTTCTGACAGACCCTCATGTGCAGGCAGTGGCAGTGGTGCAGCGAGCCATGAGGCAGGCTGACCTGATGCAACAAAGCAGATGCTTGCTGCAGTTCCAAACAACCCTTCAGCATCTCGTTCTCTGCCTTTGCTACAGCTGGACAGCATTTCACAAGAACAGTTGACTGGCAAGCACTCAGAGAACCACAAAATCTGCGCGAAATGCACACCGACAATGTCAGCAATGCAGGCAGTGGCAGTGGTACAGCGGGCCATGAGGCAGGCAGACCCAGCAGAAGTGATGGCAGACCTGGGCTTTGGCCCCTTGGAGCTTGTGGCCTCCTTCGCAGTCAGCATGTCAGGTCAGCGCACTTTTACTGTAAGCTACTGTAAGGTGTGAAATACCGTGCTCCTATGGCAAAAGTCAGGTGCTATCCTGTGTTGTGCTGTACTGTGCTGTGTTGCACAAGACAGCAGAATGGGTGGCTCTTCTTCCCAGTCAGCATGTCCGGTGAGCACTACACTGTTCTGCACCAATTTGCTTTGTTCAGTTATACAGCGGTGTGCTTTGCCCTACTGTGGAGTGTTACACAGCATGATTGAGCTGCTGGCCTCATTCCTAGTCAAGACGTCAGGTGAACACACTAATTTTCTGTGCTACGATGCTGTGTTGTCATGTGATGCATGGTAATGTGGAGCTGATGGTATCTTCTAGGTCATGACCTCAGGTCAGAACAGCACCTTGCTGCCTGCTGTTTGCTGCTCTGATGCTCTTGTAGATTCAATCCCGGTGTTCTAGCATGCCAGGGCACATGATGATGTGCTGCTGCTCTATTGCCTATGTATCTGGTGTTGGCGCTAGACATAGGTGTCTGAACACATGGGTGGATTGTTGTCTGTGTGCTGAAAGCATCAAGTCTCAAGCGTCAATATTGGCTGCTTTGCTCAAGGCACAGGCTGTTTGCCTGACATAGTAGGTCAAACCTCTCGCGTTCAAACAAAGATAGGTTGCAAGCAAGGCATTTGTGCATGCAGGAAGTGGCCGCAGCTTCACAGCATATGTCTTTTCAAAGTCCAGCAGAGCACAGCATGCACAGCGTGCCAGCTCCGCAGCTGCCTCAGCAGCTCAGCTCGCCACCCCACAGCAACTCAGCCCTCACAGAGTCATTGCTGAGTCGCCAAGTCCAGTCTCCGGCCCCATCAGTACTGTTGCAGCAACAGCAGCAATCAGCATTAAAAATGTGACTAGTCCCGCTGGTGCTGTCCCAGTGTCAGTGCATAGCAAGCCAGCTGCATCAATAGCACGACCTGTTGTACACGATGTACCCAATGCAGCAGGCATCGTTCAGACATCAGTGCGAAGCGAGGCTGCGACAGTGGTGGTAGATCATGTTTCTGCATCTGTTGAGCATTACAGCTCAGCAGAAGTGCATGAGACTGAGTGCAGAGGGAGGGATCATAGTAAATATCAGATCAGGGGGGTGACTTATGCCACATCAAGCATTGCTGAGCGTGACAAGTGCCGCGGTAGGACTTGCGCCTAAGCATTCTACATTTTGTGTGCATCCAGGCTAAAAGCATGCTGTTCCTTTGCAGCTGCAGCCAGACTGTGGGCTTAGCTGTGTGGATGTTCGTGTCATATTGCAGAGTTCGTTGCTTTGTGCTTGTCAATTTATCTGTCTGCCAAGGGAGCATCTTTGTTCTTGTCCTGACAGCTCATCTACCACTTGGCCATTGACAACATCCTCTGTTGCAGCTGAAGGCCATTGTTGCATGTATAACCCCGTTTGCTACCTGTTTGAATCTTGACAGACAGCATAGACACTGATTGATGTATCAACTTCTGTGCTGCTAGATGTCTGTGTTGTACAAAATGCTGCACAGATTGCTGTTTTGCCTACAGGTGGAGCAGCTGTAGAGCAGGATCATATTGGCTCAACTGACAAAGCCAGATCAGTCAGACAGCCGGTTAGTCACAGCAGCGCCCACCCACAGCAAGCACATGCTCATAGCGCCCGCAGAAGTCAGCGACAGCAGCAGCAGCGACAGCAGCTGCAACAGAAGCAGATAGAAGCTGAAAAGGCACATACAGCCAGAGTAAGTGCTGGACAGTTGAGGGCAGCTGCAGTCACAACCAACACCCATAGGCTCAAACCCAGAAGCACAGTCAGCCGAGCCAAGAGCAGCACATCGAGTGCAGTTGTTGAGCCAAGGGTGTTTTCTGATGAGAATCAGCAGATAGTTGCTACACAGCACAATGATGCGATAGGCAGTCAGGCCAGCTCTGGAAAGGCAGCAGAAGGCAAAAGCCCAATGGGCAGGAAAGGCAAAAGCAGTCCCACTGCTGGGGTCAAGAAGCAGACTTCGCCAGCAGGCAAAGGCGGCTCTGCAAGCTTAGGCTTAGGCAGTCGCTTTCCATTGCGGGTCAGAAAGAATGCTCAGCAGCATGTCAAGGGGCCTTTGGATGGCAAGCTTGCACAGGCTAGCCAGAACAGGGGCCTGGGCGATTTGGCGGCTCACATGCCGCCTGTGCACACCCAATGATAGATTGCATGCAGTGCAGTAGCATCACGCTGCTTCTTGAACATGACATAGTGGGCTGTGTTGAACGGTTGGACATTGACCTTTTCTGCTTTCACGTCTGGTTGCAGCAATGCAGACATGGTTATGAATGACGTTGCTCTTTTTATTTGAAAGCAGAGTGTATCACTGCTTTGGGACAGCACAGATTCTGAAAAGATTTGCAATTGCAATGCATCATGATGTCAGGATGCGCCACGAAAGTGTACTTGTTATGCAAGATGTTGCAATATCTTGTTATCATCACCAAATAAGCAAACAGCCAGAGCTGTTGATCAGATCAAAATTGAACGAGGCACCATGTCACTCAGATGGCATGTCAAGTGTCAGTACGTTTTGCATGTCAATTTTCTTTCCCTCCTCCAAGACACAGAGCAACAGCCAGTGCCATACAACTGACTCACAGGGCACTGCACAAGGCTGTGAATTGCTTGAGTCATTTCATGCGCTACCGACTGCTGGCTTTGTGTGCTTGACTAGCCTGAACTAGACTAGCTACTGAAACAGGCACGCTACGTCCCATTGTAGATGTCAAGGATGCCTGCAACAGGTACCCTGAAGCACCGCCACCTTTCACACCCTTAGGTCTTGCTTCAAGAACAGCTGAACACAATGCACCAGCGTTGCCATGTATCTTATCCTGGCTGAAGCTAATTTTGCCTAGACCAGCATGTAACACAGCCCCTCTGTCTGCTCTGAATTCCACTTTGCCAGTTTTGAGCAACCTGATTGCCTCTCTAATGTCTGTGGACAGGGTCCCAAGCTTTGGGTTTGGCATCAAGCCTCTGGGCCCTAGGATTTTAGCAACTTTGCTCAGTTTCGACATCATGGCTGGGACAGCTACAGCCTTGTCAAAGTTGAGGCTGCTGCCGCCTGAGGTCTGTATTTGCTGCACCAAATCTTCACCTCCAACAACATCAGCGCCTATATGCAGCACAAATGCATGTCATGGTATTGGCTGCCTCTTTAGACAGGGGCTCCCGTCATGACGCCTAACGGCATAGACGTTTCTTCTCCTTCTTTCCCTATCCATGTCATGGGGACATCATGATCTCATGCAATCATGCCGTGAACAGCTTGCTTCCTTTGGTCATGTTGCCAAGTGCAATTGGCAGGCACATCACAGGCAGTGGTTTTGCAGATGCAGGCACCAGACAGTGCTTGCGGAACGTCAAGCCTTGATCAAGATGCTCTGCAGGGCTTTTGAGCACAACTAGGCTGTTTGACCATGCTGTAAGCTTTGACCATGCAAGATCTCCGCTGACACAGTTCTAAGCAATCAAGCTAATGATGAATCTGAAGTTCTGCTTGCAGGGCATTTGCGGAGTCGGTGGCATCTGCAGACCACTCACAAGACAGCTTAAAATTGTACTGACCTGCTTCAGCTGCTGCCACAGCATCTTCACCCTCCGCAAATGCAGCAACACGTATAGATTTGCCAGTGCCAAAAGGTAAAACAGCAGTCCCTCTCACAGCTTGGTCGCCTCGCTTTGGGTTTGTGCC
Organism: Trebouxia sp. TZW2008; assembly: GCA_002118135.1. NCBI lineage: Eukaryota > Viridiplantae > Chlorophyta > Trebouxiophyceae > Trebouxiales > Trebouxiaceae > Trebouxia > Trebouxia sp. TZW2008. The sequence continues at coordinate 107,767 of BDIU01000058.1, read as the reverse complement.
TAGGTTTATTGCTATCTCTACTGTCTCATCAAACTTCGCTTTTGCGTTGGCCTGCAATGGAAAGTTTCGACATGAATATAGTATGAAGAGTGCACAGCTGATAGCATGCATGAGCAGTGCTGCTGTTGACAGACCTTGACCTCATCTATTGCTTGCCGAATGTTCACAGGAGATCGAACTTTGCGCTGCTGCTCCGTCACATCAGATTGAGGGATAAATCGCGGCAGAGGGGCATCCACGTCCAAGCGAGGCCCGGCTGTAGGATCAAGTCTTGCAGTCTCCGCTGCTGTAAGTGCTAGCTGAAACGTGTGATACAACGAGGGCTGCTGCCACTGTGCATTACTGCTTTGAAGGGCGGCATGCTGCAGCTGTTCTAAACGCTGACAGAGTCTTTGAGCTTGCGCTAGTGCTTGTCTGCCCAGCATCTCACTGCAGATGTATGGACCTGCTGGCGGCAGTTGGGCTGATCAGACTGTGTGTCAATGTAGCAAGCTTTGATAGCAGCCGACTCCGTACCAAATGAGCACGAGGTCAGCAGGAGCAAAAGTGATGATCGGTCAAAGTGCACAGGATCGATACAGTTTGTCAATTCTGAGCAAAATGTTCAGGTGAATTGTGAGGGATGGCCTCAAGAATGAGAAGCATTCTTACACGTCTCTGGATTGTCAAACATTGACTGAGTTCGAACACACTAGGAAAGTGTTGTGCTGGCTTTATCTTGATGCATGCATGAGACCAAGTTACAGTATGCATTGCATGGCATGCAATAAGATGCTGTCAAGCTCAGAGGAAAATGTGTTTCACCAGCATACAGCAGGCAGATGACAAAAGTCAGGCTGAACAGCTGATTGAGTACCAACAAGCAAGCCAGAATGCCAACACGGATTGATTCTGCCAACAGAGCAGCAATGGCACACTCTGAAGGCAAACATTTTCCATCAACTGCTTAAAAAGCAGCAAGGATGCTCAAGATTCATTTCCAAAGGTTCATTCAAGAAATGCAGAAAAGGATTGGTTTGAGCAAGCAATAATGCAAGACCGTCTGTTTTAGGTCAGGTCATCCTAAACTGCCAACAAAGAGTCAAACCAAATGAACAGCGACTTAGAGGTAAACAACTTACATTGCTAACAACAAGCGTCTAGGGGGATCACTTTACTTTACTCAGCAAGGCCCAACACATCAGATGCCAGGTCAGCTGCCTTGACCACCTTTGCAACCTCCAAGTACTTTGTATGGGAGTACTTCTTGTACACAGCCACCAGGTTGGCTTTGTCTGCCTTCTTGTGCAGGTTTGCTAGAGCCAAAGCGCAGGGCCTGATACTGGCCTCGTCAAAGCCTGAGTGCTTGCGCAGTGCATACGGGTATGTAGCGGGCTGCTGGAAGGCTTTGATGGCAACAAACACAGCTGCTGCTGCTGTCACGGAGTGTGAGTACTTGAGCATGGCGTACTCGGGCAATGACAACTCAACCAGGAATGTAGCGTACGTGGCAATCTCCTTGTTGTTGTGGACGTCAGCAGCCTTGAGGAAGCGAGACAGGAAGTTGAAGGCAGTGGGAACAGTCAGGTTGAATCTGAGGGTGTTCAGCATGATCTTCTCCATGTTGAGGATCTGCTCACGTGTGTAGGCCTTGTCACTGATGTACACAAAGTCCCTGACTTCTGGTGCCCAGATCTCTTCATACTTTGAAGCAATGAGCATAGCAGTGACTCCAACCTGCACAGCACAGCCAATTCCATGAGTCGCGCAGTGAGTGCAAACTGTTCAGAGAGCGTGGCGCACATGTGCAGCTGCTGCTGTTTTGAACACAGTCACACTTGCAGTCAAAGCAGAACTCTGCTGCAAGATAGGCATAGCTGCAGCACAGCTGCATTTAAGTGACTTGTGCACAAAACAGGCAAACGTTGAGTTGCTGTTGCCTTTTGCACATGCTGTTGTTGCAAGAACCAGACTTGGGAGACTTCATAGAAGCAACTGCAGCTCAATTGCAATGGAACTTCTCAAGAAGCTTCATACATGAGACACATGTTAGCTCAACGTGCAACAAGGCAATTAGCAGAGGAAGGGAAGCTTACCAACTGGAGGTTTTTACGTGTCATAGCCTTCTTCTCTAGAAAGCGGTCAATGACGTTCATGGAAAGGAACAGTGTCTCTGGCATGAGCTGCAGGAAACAAAGAGCATATGAGTGTACATTCTGACAGAAAGTGGTGCAACAACACAAGACAGATCAGCAATGGCTCAAAACAAAGCCCAGCAGCAATGTACCTTGAACTTCAGGTGCACCTCCACCAGCCAGTCAACGAGGATTGCCCTCATCTTGTCATTGATGTCCGTCTGCAACACCAAGGACAGACCTTACTGCACTGCGCAAACTTCAGTGCAGGCGTTATGTAATAGGCCAGAACGCTGGAAAAACCTTGCACAAGAATGATTGCAGAATACAGTCTTGAGACATGGCAAGCATAGCTGTTTGCACAAAGACTTACAGAGATATGCTGTTTGGACAAGGCAAGCATGTGCTTTGCAAATGTCAGCAACTGTGCAGCACTCCTGTATACCCAGCAAGTAAACAGAAGTGACATTCTGAGCATGTCAGAAGACACGCTTCCAATAAATTCCCTGCCAGCAAGACAAAACTGAATCACACACCTGTCTGGTCATGTAGTCTGGTGCAACGCGGTACATTGGCTCAATCCTCCTGTAGTAGCTGATGATGTCACCAACGTAGTCTGAGGCAGCCAGAGGGTCAGCTTTGTCGTCCTTGTCAATGTCAGGAATAGGTGAGATAGGAGCAGCTGCCTTGCGCTCCACAGCAGCAGCCTCACTACGGCTTTGCAGAAGGGAGCTCATGCTGCTGCCAGCCCGTCGCTTTGTCTCCTTTGCAGTTGCTGCTGCTGGTGCTGGAGCTGGCACATTGAGGTCACGCCTGCTGAGACCAGTCCTTGGCTTGGTTGCGCCCCAGTTTGGCTCTCCAGCCTGTAAAGACACCATGTCGAATTCAAAGAGCAGCTCATGTACATCTAAATATAGCACACAGGTGTTAAGCGGCAGCAACAGCCTACCTTAGGCTCAGGCAGCAATCCTTGTGCAGCAGCAACTGCTGACTGCCTTCTGGTCATGACTCCAGACTTGACCTGCAGATCACAACATCAGTTGAATTTGATGATACTCAATGAGAGCCTGTCATCTGGATCTACATGTCAGGACTGTTCGAGGCAGCAAGTCCTCTGTCAGGTCAGGACTAGCAACTCTGTTTGAGTAGGAAGTCAACAACGTAGGTAGCACATCGGTGCGCCGCGTACCTGGACTTTGCCTTCTGCTGCAGCAGCGGCTTGCTTGGCAGCGTTTTCCTTGCCGACATTGCATCTAGTCGGGAAACATCCGACCAGGTTGCCGACGTCTCCCAACACGCTGCGAAGACATGCACACTCTTACTTTGTGCTACCCGTTACAGGTCGTCCAGAGTCAGCCGCTGTCCACAAAGCTTGACGAGCAGCAGCAATAGACTCAGCCTTTGCCTGCTACGCTTACCGGCGCTGGTTGCCAGCAGCGGGTGCTGCTTTGGCCACCCCAAGGGCTTTCAGCTCCCTTGGATGAGCAGCATTTTCATCTGCAGGCTGGGCTTGGGACCGTGCGAAAGCCATTCTAGCCAGATGAGCTAGCTAAGTTGCTATTGAAAGGCTCTCACAGCTTTGACGGTCCCGTTCCTGCAAAGTGATGGCACGTCAGTCAAGACCACTGTCCTGCTTACATGCAGCTGTGGCAAGCTGTACAGAACAAACAAGCTGCTGCAAGACTTACTTTCCCTGCGCAGCACACACGCCTGCAAGGCAGAACGAGCCTGTCAATGCTTGAGAGCTTGTAAGAGGAGAGCAGGCTGGCTGTGATCGCGACAGACGAAAGCAATTGTGAAGTTTGATTGTGGCTTGTAAAGTACTGACATCGCCTTTCTAGTATTTTAATCGGGATTTTGTTGCCTTTGGGATCCCGAATCGAAAGGGAATGACTGATCGGCACCGCAATGCGCTCAAGCTTGCTATCGCATGCACCTGACTGTCGCCCGCGACTTCTCACTGTGCAGAGCCGTGTTGCATTTGTCATTAGTCTTGCTCGATCGTAGCAGTCCCTGTTGCCCCTCTTGGGGGCTGTCTCTTAGACGGCCTGCTAACGTGATCTTTGCAAGCCATACGTGCACACTCAGACTTGAACGGCGCACCACCATCGTCGTAACCTAGCTCGCTTCACTTCGGACCGGCGATTGCAAAGCTGATGCGGCGTTGCATGCTGACGTGGCTTTTGACCGTCTGCGTATCAGCCAGCCTTTGCAGCGCAGCAGCAGCACAAAGTCAGGCAGTTCACGCCGTCGATGGCAGACTTCGGCTTCCTGGTATGCATACCCTTCTCCTCTTGCAGACATGTGGCAATGTGAATATAAAGTTTCTCAAGGAGGTGTGCATATGCAGTATTTGCAGACCAGAGCGTCAAAAGCAGCAAAATCAAGTTGATACTTTCTATCAATGGTGGCAATCAGCTTCATGCATTCCCAACAGTTGATGGCTCCTTCTCCTTTCCTGCTGTCCCCGCTGGGACACACATGCTTGATGTCATATCCATAGACATGGTGTTCCCTCAGGTATTCGCTTCAAACAACAGCCATGTCATGATTGCAGCAATCAAGCTCATTGCCTTGTGACAATGTAATTGTGCAGCAACCGTACAGGTGAGGATTGATGTGGACGGCAGCTCAGGGAAGGTGACAGGCGCCTATGCCAACAACCCTATGCAGGTAAGCAAGTCTGAGACAACTGCAAAACGCTGATCCATTGATTCATCATATCCTGCGATTCAGTGATTGCTATTTGTGTTTGTGTTGGCACCAAGGTTCGATGCTCATTTCACAACTACCGCGGCATCTCAGGGTTGCATAATTTGATATACCTGAGTATCGCATATGTGTTGCATGCGGAGGGTGATGAAGGGAACTCTCTGCACTGGTCCTCAAGTCCTCAGAGCCAAAAACATATGCTTTGTGTGCTTATCTGATATACATTGAAATGATTTGCATTTTGCAGGGGCTGCCATCACCTCTGCTTATCAGACCCTTGGCCAAAGCTGAGTACTATCAGGTAAGCAACCCTCTCTGCGGTTGTTTGCTTCTGACTCCTTTCGCCGTTGCTCCTGGCCTTGCAGAGACAAGCTGCATTCTGATTGACAGAGCCAGACAGCAGACAGACAACCATTGCTTCATTAGATGATGCATGAGAGCTTCAAACGCAAATTTTCATGTGCAAGTGCCTCTGTAATCAGCATTCCCGCATGTCATGGATTCAGCGGAGCGAGTCTGGTTATCCTGCAACATTTCACCAAATGCAAACTTTCATCAACGCCTTTGCAGCAGAGAGCATGAGAACAAGAGCCATGGTCGGATCTACATGTTTCAGACTGATCGTGTACTTGCAGAAACATCCACCTTTCAACTTGGCAGGCATCATCATGAGCCCATATGGTCTGATGATAGGTGAGCTATCTGCCACAAGCAAGCTCAGCATTTGCTGAACATATATACATCACTTGCTCTGAACCACCGCATGCTTCGTCTTTCTGATTAGATCAGAGCAGGCTGTCAAACAGCTTCCTGCTCAGATCATCGCTGTTGTATGGTATCTCTTGTATTTTGGCTTTCCGACTGCATTGCAGTGCATCAGCTCCTGTGAGTGATCATGCTCAGCTTTTGTCCCACTTGAAGTCCTGCATGCAACTTTTGCCAGCTCTGCATCACTTGCAGATTCATGATGCATGACTCAACAATGCAGTGCCACTCAGAAGCTCATGCCAGTGCTCAAAGCCTTGCATGCCACTTGCGCCAACTCTGCATGACTTGAGACATTTTCACAACGCACAATTTGATGATGCAGGTTTTGCTGTGTTCGCCATTTTCGTCATGCCAATGCTCAAGGTGGATCCCAATGAATACAAGGAGCTCATGGGCAAGAAAGACCAGGATGCCTTGCCCAGCGGCAGCTCAGAAGGCAGAGCCAGTCAGCAGCGGCTTCAGTGACAATGGTGCTGCCAGGAAGGGCCAAAGGGATACAGTGAACTCTCTTTGTAAGAATACTCGATGTAAAGACAATCTCAATGTACAGACAACGCCATTGGTAACCAATCACTGCATTCTGACTGCACTGGTCCCTCTAAGTGAGGACAATTCAATGTGAGGACAAATTTCTTGATGACCAAAGTGGTCATTACAAAGAGAGGTTACTGTACAATGGGTCTATTGCGTCAGGCGGCCTGGATTGAATCGGCTAACAACCCATTAAAAGCAGACTGTGATACTGATTTGTTTGCTCATGCGCTCGTGATGGTCAGTAATTTGCGCTTGCGGTTGACTCACAGGTGTTGTCAAGTGTTGCATATGCTGCAGCCTTCTCTTATCATCCAGGAGTCAGGCGGTATCATCAAATGCAAGACTGACTGTGGCTGTTTGCCTTTGTCCGTGCTTGTTGAGGCATCACACAATAGCCAGGGAGGCCGACTTGTGCTGGGTGTTGCGCTGACAGTCTATAAACTTACCGTGCAGGCTCTGTCTGAAAAGCGTGCTATGCAACTACACGTTTGGGTTGACGTAATGCTCAGCTGCTTTCTGATCTGATACCAAGCACTTGCACTGGGAGCTGCATTTTGCTGCTACAGGCCATGCATTGGCTTGGCAAGAAGTGTGACGTATGCGCAATACCATTACAATCTATGTTAAGCAGTGTACTCAGTCTACAAGTCGCAGCAGGCAGGGCGAAATAGCTATGTCTAAGTGCTTTCAGTCAAGCTCTGAAAGTCAAAGTAAAAAGAAGAAGCGTTCTGTGTCCAACAACAAAGAAAGCAATGGTAGGACACCAATGCTAGGAGTCTACCTTCAAGACCTGGCTGTATCTGCATACCCCTACACATGTTGCACCATATATACCACAGGCATTATATGTGTTACGAAAATCTGCTGCAATGTGCAGCCAACTCAATGTCAGTCTACATACTGATGTACTACCAGGGATTTATTGCTGTGCATGCTATGACCATTCAGAGTCCACACAGCGTGCTCTTTCAGCTCAGCTACGGCTCTGAATACCTGTGCACGCAGCATGAATGCAAAAGGCCTAACTTGCCCAGACTGCCCGCCAGCATCATGACCACTATCTACTATTATGCTAGTATGAAGTCATGATACCCACTAAAGCAGTTGGCACACCTAAACAGGGACTAACCCATGGTCTAGCTGCACACAGCACTTGGTCAGTATTGCCTATACAGTGCATTTGTCATTATGAAGAGCGGGCCAAAAAAACAAGCTGGACCAGGAGCTTATGTACACAGGTCAGATTGTCATTCCGACACTGGCATCAAGTTGTCGTCTGCCAATTAGCAGGCCTGTCAGGCTTTAAAAACTTCCACTAGCTGGCAAATTTGCATAAAGTTGGGAATAAGCAAAGTTGGCATCACCAGGCAAAGAGTAGTCCTGACTGCTGATGGCCTTCTGCTGATATGCATGTGGTAACAGCATCTGGTTGGGCGGTATTGCCGGTCTCAAGTACGATGTATGGAGCGCATGCGACTGCTGATCAGACCCTGGCTGCTGCGATTGCTGTGGCAAGGACGCTAGACTTGCAAAGCCAGACATGTCTGCTAGGGCAGAAGAACTGAGTCCGAAGGGCAAGTGCTGGTGCGCAAGGGGACTGCCAGACGACTGATTCAAGTAATTGCTGCTAAGGCTGTTGGTGTAGGCGTCAAAGCCCTGCTGAAAGGGGTAGTTGTAGGAGGTGCTTGGGTAGGGGCCAAGGTCTGGCCGAGGGGATGGGGGGGGCTGCCCGGGTAGGGCCCCGTAGGGGGGAGGGCCAAAGGAGGGGGCGTTAAGGGCAGGAGCTTGCGCCAACAGCCCTGGGCTGAGGGGCTGTTGTATGCGCTGGGCAGCTAACGTCATGAGGTCTGGACGGGATGGGGCCTGACCCTTGGGCTGCAAACAGAACAGAAGATCTGAGGCAATGTCCATTGCAATTCTCACTTGTGTCATGATCTGAGAGTGGAGCTGTTGAGGTCTGGGTGGGACGGAGCTTGAATCTTGGACTGCAAACAGAACAGGACTTGTGAGAGAGGGCCCAGTGCAATTTTCACTCGTGTCATATCCAGTGGAGATCAGGATGTCTGGGCGGGATGGGGCCTGACACGAGGGCTGCAAACAGAACAGAACCTTTATGAGTCAGTCCAGTGCACCTTTCACTTTTGGCATATCCAGTGGAGATCAGGACGTATGAGCGGGACTGGGCTTGACCCCTTGGCTGCAAACAGAACAGAGGAGCAGTGAGAGCCCCAAATATGCTTGCAATGGGTTGTTGAGTGAAAACTGCAAACAGAACAGGTAATTGATGACAGCTTTGCATAGCACATTTGCTTGCAAGGAGGTCTGGGCAGGATGGGGCTTGACCCTTGGGCTGCAAACAAATGAGAGGTTTGACAAGAAGCTCAGAAACCTTGTCAAACTTGCATTGCAGTGCTGTGTCAAGGTCACGCCAGAAGGAGTAACAAACAAGTCGTGAGGAAAGCACTGTGCAATGGGGCAGCACCTGCATGCTCTCTGCACGACAAAAGAAGGGCTGAGCTGCAGAGAGCTTACGTTGTCAACAGGGTTCAAAAAGATATGCATGCTGTGCACAGAAGCTGACATGTCAAAGCCTCAGATGCAAGCGCATTGCAAACAGCAACAGACTGAGCCTCTTCAGCCTCTGATTCACTGCTTTCTGGCAAAAGACTCAGCAGTGCAGATTCCATGAGCAAAGCCTCAGATGCCAAGACAGGAGGCATTGAACAGCTGCAGCATGCTGGCAGCTTGCCCTTAAAAAGCTATACATCAATGCAGCAGGGCTCAGCAATCGAAAGCCTTTTTGCACACAATTTTGTGTGAAGTGGACATTCCCAGCAGTTGCAAAAAGCTGCATCACGGAAGACCATATTGACCAACTGCCTGGTCTCAGCACAAGAGATGTAGTCATGCATGCTTGCAAACTCATGAGCAAGCAATGTTGATGTCATGGTGTCAGTCCCGGTCGTGATGTCACAATTAGTCGTGATGTCATTTTCAGTCATAACGGCAATGAAGAGGATGATCTAGCATAATGCAAGCATGGCAAATGCATGCACTAAACAGAGGCTGAAGCAACAAGAGCAACCCCTTGTCTCTGAGTCAGCTGTGCAGTTGCCATGCTGAGATCTCAAAAGCAGACTTGGCAGACTCACTGGTGCTCGCCAGCCAGCAGTGTGTATTGGCGTTTTGGACTGAGAAATCTTCAGCATGTTTGCCCCCAGCAGCTCCCCATCCAGCGTCAGAGCTTGGTGAGCAGCTTGTATTGAAGTGAATTCCACCCAAGCAAAGCGCCCACTTTTCCTCACAGCCAAGACCTGCAGATAAGAGCAGGCTTGAGTTGAGATATGGAACACTGATTGGTCACTTGGAGACCCCCTACTGACCACTACTTAGTAACAGGAGCATAAGCAAGCAAAAACCAATGATGTGATGTGCTGAAACATGCTATCCCAGAACTGACAATTGAAACGCTTCACTCTGTCACTGACAACTGTCAGTGAGTCAGACTGCAAGCTCACTGCCAAGTTGTATAAGCATATCAGCATCAGACTGCATGGCATGCATTTTGCCATTCTCAGAAAGGCTTTGTGTACAACAACAGCGCGGCCTACAAGATCATCGCATTAAACCCAACATGCAGAAGTGACAGTGGGGTTGCTGACTGTGTGACTGTGTTCATTGCATCTTGGCATACTTGCCTTGCCAACCTGCTAGTGCATTGAGCTCATGATACAGAACATGCTGCAGGCTGCTGTATGATGGCAGGAAGGCGATTGCAACGCAGCATGTGTTCCTTGCCAATATCCTGGTGCATCAAGCTCGTTATACCAACATTGCAGCAGTGGTGTTGGTTGTATGTTGGCAGGGAGGACATTGCCAGCTCAGCATGCTTGAAACGGTCAACACACTGGTGCATCAAGCTGAGCATGTATAAGTTGCGGCCTTTGTTCTGATAGCAAGATGACAAGGCGCAGCTTGACAGCTCAGCATGCTTACCTCGCCAACATTCTGGAAAAAGTTTGCCAGCACAGTCTCAGAGAGCTCTTCCATAGGCAGACCACCAACATGCACTGTACGCTGCACCCGGTCAGGATCATTTGAACGGACAACACCAGGACCTGCACCCCCCCTGGCCATTGATACTTTGATTGTTCTATCAAAGACTGCCATGCCATCCAGCAGAAGAGCCACTTGAGCCTGCAACCCCGAGCAAAGTTTGACTGCAAGTTCAGCAGATTTCAATGCCTCCAAGAGCTAAAATCAGATGTTCTCACCTCTTCTGGGGCTGTGAACTCAATGAACGCGTATCTGGTGTCGTATGACGGGTCCCCAGCAATGCGTATTTGTGTCACCTGTGTAGCACCCGACCGGTGAGATGCTTTGACCTGTACAGAGACGATGCAGCCAAGTCCGTGATTAGTGCAGCTTGTGACACAAGCGACACTCACATTGCCGCAATGCCCAAACAATGCCAGTAGCGCTGGCTCGTCCACTTCCTTTCCCACGCTTCCGACGTATATCGTTCTGTCGGTTTGCTGAGGCATGCTGAGGTTCCAGTGTCACTGTCTGTGCCAAAACGGCTGCAGCCACCTTGTTGCAGATGGCAGACAGAAGCTGGGTGCTGCTTGTGCTGCCCAAGAATTTAAATTGATTGCTGCTCGTCGAAGTTTACTCCTGCCGAGCGGCATTTAGACCCTCCAGGATTGTTCAACTCTGGGCTAGCGCGTGCAATGACTGCCGCTGCCGATCGCAGTATCGAAGCAGTCAGAATTGTTTCAGTGATGCAGCAGATGTCGACCGTGAGGTCACAGCAGCTTTCGAGTTTGAAGTTGCACAACTTAAAAATAGCGATTCAGGCTTGGTTGCAAGCTGTCAAAACACTTTGCGCGTGCAAATGCGGCACCGGTCTGATGTGCGTGCTGCGCTGCACAAATAGACCGTCTTCAAACCGAGATACCGCTCCAACGCAACGGCTATATCATACGTGACGATCTAGCCTGCATGCGCGGCAACAATTCGGATCATCTTTGTTTCCGAGGTGCCACCGCTGAGGCTCTGTGACCGCCACTATCCGTTATTGGATACTAACCACACACTGGTTGAAAGTCATGTGCGAAGTTCTCGAACGGCATGTCAGACAGGATGCCAAGCTGGCGGGTAAGTAGTTGATTTTGTGGGCTAATGCAAGTGCAGCTGCCTATGGCTTGTGGCCTGCCCAAAGCCATAGCTTAATAACAAAAGCAGCCTGTACGAGGCCTGAGCACGCAGTCGAGTAGCTAATCTCTTCAATCGTTTCACACAAGCAAGTCTGGCGCAGGTCACAATGTGTGCACGTACGCAGAGCAAAGGTCCTTTTGCACGGCGATGCTGTCTTCTTGTTGTACTATCATGACCGTCTGCTGTGACAAAGCCTTTCCAAGCAATACGAAGGTGATTGGGTGAAGCGATGGCTTAGCACAGTTCACTATTTTGCTGCAGCTCCTGGCAATGTTTGCACTGCTTGTGCGCACATTGATCATGATCATCATGTATAGTCTGCAACACAACAAACTCGTGGTCGTGATCCTGCATGCATTCTATTGAGCACAGGCTGATGTCAGACCTGCGCTGCAGGTTGGCTCATGCGCCAACAAAGCAGGTCCCTGGAATGCACTGCAGTAGATCCCAGACTTTGTTTGGCAAAGCATACCATGAAATGACATGTACCACATCAGCTAAGACCATCTTGCATGTTTGAGCTGCCATCTGCTCATCAGCAGAATCAGTACAGCTTGCTACAGCTTGAAGCCTTGCAAACATGACAGAAGCATCCAGGCGCTTCAAGCACACTTGTCGGGTAAACTCTTGGAGGTCACTACACACGAACCAGTGCTTACTGCCGTTCTTGAAGCTTGACAGTTGATCCTGCAACGTAGTCTTGGCCTGGCAAGCTGTGCATGCTTGACACAACGCCTACCACCTCGACATGTCCGACCGCCTGCTCTCCAAGTTTGCTGCTGTCAAGAGTGCTGCTTGCTTGGATGCGCAGCACCGAAATTGACAGGCTCTCTCCACAATGGTGCGATCTGCACATTCGTCATACAGCACACCCTTGTCAGTCCACAGAGCGCAACTGCGTTCACGGTCGGTCAGAACTAACTGCATGCTCTGGATCTGCACCGCGTGCAGAACCTTGCCGGACACTCCGGCACTCTGGAGAGGCTTTCAGGACAGGCTGCAACGTCTGCAACCTGCAATCGCCAGCTCTGTGTGTAAGCGGATCTGTCTGATCCACTGCAGCTGCTTAAGCAGGCAGACGGCTCATCCTGAGATCAAAGCCCGGATCATGGCGTCATCACTGCATAGGCACATGCTTAAAGGCTTATACAAGAACGTTGTGATGCAAGCGCTAAGCGCGATTGTGCTGAAACATGTAAAATTTCTCTCTCTCTCTCTCTCTCTCTCTCTCTCTCTCTCTCTCTCTCTCTCTCTCTCTTACAGTAGGATCGACGCGAGATCAACAGTGCAATGATGGTGAGCAAACTTCAGTGGGCAGGGTTGGTGGCCGCGGTTGTCATCGGGGCCGCCCAACTGTCTAATTATGGGCAGCCTGAGCCAATTTTCCAGGAGATCCGGCCCAGCGTATACAAACTCAACTACTGGTGGAGCATGATTCCCGGGTTCCCCAGAATGCCAGTCGCATCGTGGCTGGTAGAGTCCAGCACTCTCCTAAGTCCGAAATCCTGGACTCTGATCGACACTGGGACTGATGTCGCAGCCAATCAGCAGGCACTCGTTCAGGGCATCAAAGCTAAATTGGCCTCTTGTGGAGGCACACTGAAGTTGATTCTCAGTAAGCCATTACGAAGACTCTACCAAACCGTGTCAAGTCTCCTGTTCAAGAGACTGCATGCTGACTTGCTGGTGGGTGCCTGCAGTAACGCATGGTCACGGAGATCATGTGGGTGGCTTGCCTCTTGTAATGGAGGCCTTTCCACAAGCTCAAGTTGCATTCCATGAACTTGAGGAGCCTTGGATAACTGGAGGCGCACAGTACAGTCAGGTGGAAGGGGACCATGCCGCGTACAACTTTGCTCACAAAGCATTGCCACCACAGAACACCACACTGCTACCCAGCAGCGAAGCCATCAAGCTTCAAGGCTCATCTGGCGATGTTGCCTCGTATGTCAAATGGATGTCAAAAGATGTGTTGCAATACCATCATGCCCCTGGGCACAGTGCAGGCTTAGTAGCATTCTATCACACCCCAACCAAATCCCTCATTGCGGCAGATAGCTTTATGCATGTCTCAAACTACTTCCCCTTTTCAAATGCCATCAGTGTAGAGCCAGGAATCCCTTTGAGACTGGTGACTCCAAGTTTGAAAACTGCAAAGAAGTCCATGCAGAAGTTGGCGGCCATTCCCAAAGTCGAGACCTACTTTGCCTCTCACGATAGCAAAGCTGGTGCATCTGCTGAGTCTTTCAGGACCTTTGTGTCAACTCTGGAAGTCTAGTGTTCCTGAATAGATGCAGTGCTATGCTCAGCTAGATGCTGCTTTTCTTCTATGTCGTTTGTCTTTTGTCTTGGGCCCAGCCTTTGGCATATTGCAGCTTGTTCGTGTTGGAACACCAGTAGCGAAGTGTTGTGATGCCATATTGGGCATGGTTTGGACATATGACATCTGCACATCTGCTATGCATAAGCTTGTGTTGGAGTCTGCTCCAAGTCATGCGTGTACTTTATGCGTTGCATGTCAACTCCCGGTACAGCAGTGTCTTTCAAACATCAGACCATATGCATTTAGGAATGCATAACTACTGGCAACTGAAGTGTGGCAAGTGTTGGGTATTAGGCGTGATGCATCACAGCAGTTTGTGTTGTACAGTGATTGCACAGGCTGGCGCATGCTGTGCGTTTTCACACAGCTATCAACCAGCAAGCTGGACAGACACGTAAGCTGTTACCGCTTGTTGAAATGCAAATAGCACAAGCGAGGGAAGCAACTTACCAGTCCAAGGGTGGGGATCAGGACGAGCAGACACGTATGGTCTTACGTGACAAGTATTTGTGAATTTGGCATATCTGGTGATCATGATGCACAGTGACACCATATTTGTGTGGACGCTTTTCTCAAGTTGGCAACGAGTATCCTGGCTAGGAGCTGCTCTTAGCAGTTCTTTCAGAGGTGAACTGCAGCACATGTGAAGATGCAGAAGAATGAAGAATACATAGGAGATGAACAGGTGGTAAAGATTTCCATTGCTCACCATGCACACTTCTTGCATGTCAGACCAGTGGCAGAAGTCCTCGAGATTGCCATCTATGATACGAAACACTGATCAGGACGCACGCGCGTTGCTCTTGTTGCCAATGCGTCTTGCTTTTGTCGCAGAAGTTTTGTGATCAAGATGTCCAGATCGCAAGTCCTCGCAAGCGCGTTGCTGATCATCGGCGCTGTCTTGTTCGCGCAATGGCAACGTGACACACCCGGCCCCCAGCCCAAGTTTGTTGAAGTCAGGCCAAGCTTGTACAGACTAAACTTCTTTCTGAACTTACACGCTGTGGCACCACTCCCAGTTGCAGTCTGGCTGATAGAGAGCAGCCCTAACTCGTGGGTGCTGATCGACGGCGGTATTCCAGCTGCGAAAAACCAGCAGGCAATCCTGACAGGCCTGCAAACGACCTTATCTTCTGCAGAAGACACATTGCGACTTGTGTTAGGTCAGGCGTTGTCACCAATGCACATGATTCTCTATACGTCGCAGAGCAGTGTCATGACCTGTCACGGTGGTCAGCAGACACTGTGGCTGCTTGCATGTCCCCATGCGGTTTTGTCATGTGTCTGTTGTTGTCGCTCTTCACCACAGAACATGGTTACTTTGTCAGATACGCTTGCTGTCGCTGTGCAGTGACGCATGGTCACCCAGACCACACTGGAGTGCTGGGCAAAGTGCTTGAAGCCTACCCAAACGTCAAGGTTGCATTTCATGAAGACGAAGAGCCATACCTGTCAGGAGGGAAAGACTACAGACCACTACCCTCAGACAACTTGCAGTTCAAAGTGTTGGTGAAGCTGACACCCAACATCAACTCAACAATGGTCCCCAAAAGCAGATCCTTGCTGCTTAGAGGGCAAGCAGGAGACGTGTCAGATGTTTTCACTTATGCAAACTGGCTGCCAAAGGGAGTGTTGGAGTATCATGCTGTGCCTGGTCACGCTCCTGGGCAAGTTGCCTTTTTCCACAAGCCCACAGGGTCAGTCATAGCAGGAGATGCCATATGCCACATCTCTGCTTGGTGGCCGTTCTCTGGCACAAAAGATATCTCCCTGTCATCTCCCCCATTCAGCTACAGTGTGGAACTAGTGAAAGGCTCTCAGCAGAATCTAGCCGTGTTACCTGGAGTCAAAAGCTTCTTCCCTTCACATGACGCTGCAACAGGGGTCAGTGCCAAGGCCATGAAGGAATTTGTGATGGCGTAAGCTGCATGGTCGGCTGCTTCTCTGTGCAGCAATGTCAGGGTGGTAAAGGTGCTTAAGACAGCAGCTGTACCCTGCCCCTGCTTTCAGTTCCACTGCAGCATTAGCATTGAATGAGAGTGATATTCAGCTTGATTCCAAGAGCTAGCCGTTCTGCTATAGCAGATCACAAACAAGCCTGAGCGTCGATGTTGGTAGTTGTCAATGCTCTTTCCAAGCAGCTTACTTGGACTCCAGAAACCTACTTGGATCAGAAGCCCACATTCTGTGGCCCATGCTTGTGGTAGTTTGCATGAGGCAGGGTGCCCCTTGAGTATCGTTGGCACTTCATGATCTGCTGCTTTGTCAAACAGCTAATACAGGCTGTAGTGTGTGATGTAAGCTGTGTTGCGTGGAAGGCACTTGCTTGAACTGTTGTCAGGAGGTACAAGTTGACCTGGGGTTTGTTATGCACGGTGTATGTGCAGGGAACATCACGATCAACAGTACGACAAAGCCTCATGACGTTGAACCATTGGCTGTCTACTGCGATGGAGGAATGACAATTATTGCCAGCACAGCAGATACAACCAGTAGACTGCGGGCGTCAAAATATCTGAGACTGCTGATGTGCTGACAGTCAGGGATATTCAGCTTTGTACTGTACTTTTGAGCACATCCATCACGATTGATCAATGATGCGATCAGTGATGCGATCAGTGATGAAGCGAAATGATCATTAAAGCTGGACATCTTCAAGTTGCACAACCACAGGTGCATACTCATCATCCTCGTCATCTTGCTCGTTCTGCTGCAAACTCTCAAAGGCAAAATCCCAGCCAAGTCTGGTGTGAAGGAGAACCTGCAGCTGCTTACAGACAGCTTTCAGCTGATTGTCCACTGCTGCACTTTCCTCATGTAGCATTGTAAAGAATTGCGCAAACAGCTGCTGCAAAAAGCTGTCAGATAGCAACTCCTCTACCATTGGCACGCCAAAAGGCATGTTCGCAGTAGTTTCTCCATTGTTGCTCAGAGATGTGTCCTGCAGCAGCATGCAAGGCGTCTTTGTTGGTGGCTCAGATTGCTATGCAGACTCTATTTGTACATGATCTGCATTCAAGGCTGAGTTGTTGGTTGTGGTACAGAGACACAGACACACATACAGTCATCACTGGAAGCGTTCGTTGGAAGTTTTGCAGGTGTGCACTCGCATGCAAATTGACTGCGAAGCTGCTGCGCTCATCTCTACTGGGCAGCATTGCACAGGTAAGTATTGCACATGTTGAGCATCAACCACGCATGCTACAGAAACTGTGTACATGCAACAGCATCTGTTGAGAGATACAATGAGCAACGAGAAAATCTTCATACATGTTCAAGATTACTTTGCTTGGATGCAGTCCAAAGCTATTGTATGCAGCTCACATGGACACAGAAGCTGACTAACAAACATGTTTGCCATGATGATTGTGCTGACAACATCTGCTGAAAGCTGTGCTAAAGTTATTGATGGGAGCTGGGGAGGAAGCAAAAACATATACAGATATCTGCGCCTGGGTGACAAACATTTCAAACATGATGACAGTGATGATAACAATACCGGTTGAAGGCTGTGCTGAAGCCGATAGTGCAGGCTCCTGAGAAAGCAGATGAAGAAGGGTAGTCAACTGGCAATGGCAAGTGTTGGCCCCAATCCTAGTTGGCAAGCATGTGAACAACAGCGATGATGGTACCTGTTGAAGGCTGTGCTGCAACTGATGCAGCAGGCTCTTGAGGAAATTGATGAAGAAGAGCACATGACTGTGCAGGGGCCCATCTTCACAGCCTAGCAGCAAGTGCAGGACAGCCTTCCACTGAGCAAAGCCTATACAAGAACACATGGACATAGCTCAACAACTGCACATTTTGTCAAATCAAGTCTCTACAGGCATACATGCTGGTGTCTTGAAAGGGACTTCAAGATTGTGCAAGGCATGAGAAGAACACATGATTGTGCAGGGCCCAATCTTCACATCCAAGCAGCAAGAGGATAGCCTTCCACTGAGCAAAGCCTGTACGCACACACGTGTTCCTGTCCAGCACTTGTGATTCAGCAGGGTGAAGCACAGGAGCACGAACGACACAGCAAGAAGAAGAGCAGCAGTTCTGACACAGATGGATAATGAAGAGGAGGAGCAGTTTTAACACAGCAGGATGAAGAAGATCAGCACATTTGACATAGCGCGATGAAGAAGAGGAGGAGCGGTTCTGACGCAGCAAGCTGAAGAAGAGCAGCAGAGGTTTGGACACAGCAGAATGAAGGACAGGTGCACTCTTGATGCATCAGAACGGGGACGAAGAGGAGCAGAAGGGCACCTTCCAAGGATTGCCCCATGAGGAAGGCAAGGAAGCTGAACTGCAGCTCCCCCAAGAGATTATCAGGATTCCGGCTGAAATGCTTGCGCAAGACCTCTTCAAGCAGGCTTGTCTTGTCCAGGTTCAGTGCTGTCAGCTGCTGCGGTGTCATTCCAGCTACCTGGCAGCATGCCGAACATGAGCATGACTGTGCATGATCACACTTACGCATTGCAATCTTTGATGACAATGATGCAGTCAAGAAGCACTGCTTACATATGCAGCTAGCAACATTGTCAATTCTCACAAGGAAACAGGTTGATGGTGCTGCAATCAGCAGACGCATCACCTCGACATGCCTGGGCAGCCATGTGCAGACCTTGCCTAAACCTATCAGCAGAAGCTTTACCTTGAGCGGCTGTGTATAGTAACAGTCCCAACGCCCTCCTGCACCCTTGAGTCTGTACTATTGAGGTCAGCAGCGTTATAGATCCTCGTGAGCAAGCATAAGGTGATGGTGGTGTGGATAGTGATAGTGACGGCGGTAGTGATGATGTTGTCAGCAAAATCTTACCTTGACAAGTCTGGGCAGCTGTGTATAGTAACAGCGCCCAACACCTTCCTGCGTCTTCATTTTTGAGCGGTGCAGATAGGCAGCATCAATAGCAAGTGATGATCGGTGATGATGACGATCGTGGTGATGGTGAGGATGCCAGCAGAAGCCTCACCTTGACAAGTCTGGGCAATTGCGTATAGTAACAGCGCCCAACAGCTTCCCGCGCTTTCAAGTCTGAGCTGTGCAGATCAGCAGCCTCTGATTGTCTGTCTGAGGCCGTAGCGCCTGACTGTTGCTCACCGTAGACCTGCATGGCTGCCCCACCTGCATACACCTCTTCTTGCTAAGATTGCTGTGGCCCTCTGCTGTTTCTGCTGCTGTTCATGAATGTGCTGTGGAATGATGCACCAGCTGAGTTTCACTTGGTGCAGGTGGCAAAGCACAAGGCAGTTCATCGCCATAGGAGGACGCCCTGTGAGCAGAAGCAGTCTGGGAAATGATGTGGGCTTTCAATCCACCAAGGGTAACACAATGTAGGAGTAGGAGAGAATTGATACAGTGGTAGCAGTTGCAGAAGAACTGGAAGTAGCAGCAGCAGCAGCAGCAGCGGCAGCGGCAGCAGTGACAGCAGCAGCAGCAGTGACAGTAGCAGTAGCAGTAGCAGCAGCAGCAGCAGCAGCAGCAGCAGCAGCAGCAGCAGCAGCAGCAGTAGCAGTGACAGTAGCAGTGACAGTGACAGTGGCAGTGGCAGCGGCAGCGGCAGAGGCAGTAGCAGTAGCAGTAGCAGTAGCGGTAGCCGTAGCCGTAGCAGTAGCAAGTATTGATTTTGTCTGAAGTCTGCTGATCATCAACCAGGCTAGCCAGCTGTCAAAGGAGCAGGTATGACTAGCACCTTGATACCGTAGCAGTAGCAGTAGCAGTAGCAGTAGCAGTAGCAGTAGCAGTGACAGTAGCAGTAGCAGTAGCAGTAGCAAGTATTGATCAGTATTGATTTCATCTGAAGTCTGCTGATCATCAACCAGGCTAGCTAGCTGTCAAAGCAGCAGGTATGACTAGCAACTTGAAACCGTTTCAAGTCTGCTAACAGCATGCTGATACTTGAACAACACAGCAAATCAAAGGCGTTAATGCTGAGGGTTTTAACGCAACCCACCAATGCTGAACAATAATGCACGTCTGCCCATGACAAGCCTTACCAGCACAACGGAATCAGCTGGGCAACAACTCGCCTGAGGTTGTAGATGCAGTACGGCCCTCTTGCAGCTGAGCACACAGCTTCTTCTCTGCGGGGGTGACAGGCTTGAGACTTGCCGGGTCTGCTTCAGCAGTGATGCTGATGTTGCCTGATGGCAAGGGCGCTAGCTTGCTGATGACCTCCTTAGAGATGCGGCGGGAGAGGGATTGCCACTGGTGGAAGGCATGCAAGTTGTATGGCGCCAAACCGCTGTCAAATTCAAATCTGCGCACGCCTGCTATGAACGGCTCAGCCTGCACTTGCACAGCAGTCTTTGATGATGCTTATCAGTATATACGTGCTTTCTTGAGAGGGTCCTATGGGCTTGCCACTGCTGGAATGTATGCAGATTGTAAGGCGCCAAACCAGTGCAATTCAAATCTGCGCACGCCTGCTATGAAGAAGTCAGCCTGCGCAGGCACAGCAGGTCATGATAAGGGTAATGCTTAACAGTGTGAAAATCCAAATTCTAGTATATGTTGCTAGATAAGTGTGGCAAAAGTCCTGTCTCATCAGGCAGGCTTGCCTGGATCGTCATCATCAACATGTACATGCGTTCTGGTGAGGGGCCTATGATCCATCTAGGCACATACAGACATCGTGAACTGTCTTCAAGCGGGCGTGTTCAAAACCATTTTGTCAGCACAAATGAAGCCTCAGCTCACTCAAGCCTCAGCAAATTGTTGTATTCCAACTGTCTCCAGGGGTCTGTGATGACAGATCTTAGCTCAGGCTGACAGCGTGCGTTTCACAATGTCAGCATGGTCCTGCTCTTGACAGTGAACTTGTGCAGAGGAACAAACTGGTGCAGCATTGTGGTGCTGCATTGAGAAGAAGGGCCAATTGGTGCTTCAGGTTGCGGTAGGCACCTGATCACGAGGCATGTCTAGCAGAAGCTCCTGCTCTGCATCCCATTTCCTGATGTACACTTGGCTGGGAGCTAAGTGTACAAAGAAGCTTGTGGTTGGCGCAAAGTCGCCAGTGCGGCTGGCTGCGTTGTATGATACCATATGAGGGCCTGGAGGCAACATCTTAACTCCCTTGAACTTGGGACCAACCACAAAACTCTGCAGATCAAGATCGCAAGTGGCGCCTGGCAGCACTAAAGTCTAATATACAACATCTATCTGGCAGTACTTGATGGTCAAAGGCGACGTGTGTTTGCTCAGGCACGTCAAGCAGGAGTATTGTAGCACCCTTCTCAGCATAGTGCCGAGCAGCATCTGGGTCCAAGTTGACTGCGTATGGCGCTCCCATTGCTGCGTCCTTGTGTCAAAATTGACGGAGCTTTTGGCACAGCGGCGCGCTGCTGTGATCGATCGCCTGTGCTGCTACCACTGCAAGAAGATGAACAGGCGAAATGCCGTGACCAAAGTGTGCTGTGAATTACGATCTTCATGTTCCGCAAGGTCCAACCCGTTGTCATCCCACATGAAACATCGCGTTCAACGATCAATGTAGCTATGACACATACCTTTGGACGTGGCCTCCTGCCGTGAGCCGTTTCAGGTTCAGCACACTTTTGCTGTGATCAGTATGGCGACGTTTCGCACGGTTGCGAGTATAGTGCTGGTTCTTGGTGCTTTTGCATGCTCCCAATGGCAGCGCCAAATACCACCAAACGATTCGGCATTTGTTCAAATCAGACCCAACTTGTACAGGCTCACTTTCTGGGTTGACAAGTATGTTGTTGCACCGATGCCAGTGGCAGTCTGGCTCATCGAAGCTAGCCCCAAGTCCTGGATCTTGATCGATGGCGGGATGCCTAGTAACCAGCAGGCTATATTCACTGCACTGCAATCAATGCTGTCGTCTACAGAAGATACCTTGAGACTTGTACTAGGTCAGGTCTGCACAGTTGCCAAACCTAGATGCTGTTGTTGTTTGCTCCACCTCTGTCTATCTCTTGACCATCTGTTTTGTGCCTGCTGCATTGCATTCATGCAGAAAAAGCTTCCAAGGGGCCTTGTTATTGAGCTGCCCTTCTAAATGCACAGCATGATTGCAGCAACTTACAAGCAGTTTTGCCTTATCTGCAGTCACACATGGTCATTCAGACCACACTGGGGTGTTCAGCCGCTTGCTAGACACCTATCCCATTGTACACTTTGCTTTCCACCGAGACGAAGCGCCCTTCCTTTCAGAGGGCACTGGCAGCTACAAAACCCTGCCAGCCGACAACTTGAAATACACAATACTAGCAAAATTGACCCCCCAAATCAACTCCACAGTGATTCCTAACAGCAGAGCAGTGCTGCTCAAGGGCTCAAGTGGTGATGTATCAGGCGTCTTCACAACTGCAAATTGGCTGCCAAAGGGAGTGCTGGAGTATCATGCTGTGCCTGGTCACGCTCCTGGGCAAGTTGCATTTTTCCACAAGCCCACAGGGTCAGTCATAGCAGCAGATGCCATAGTGCAACAGCCTGCTAGATGGTCTCTATCAGGCACAAAGGGGATTGCAATTGGTCACCCAGTTGTGAGCTACAATGAGGAGCTGACAAGGCGCTCACAACAGAAGTTGGCTGCTTTAACTGGAGCACAGACTTTCTTCCCTTCACATGATGCTGGAACAGGGGTCAGTCTACAAGGCTTGCAGGAGTTCATCAAGGCGCAATCATAGCTCGAAGTTTAGAGTGGAATCTGTAGCATGTTTGTATGGCGTCAGCTTTTCCTGTACAGTCTGCTACTGGTTGGCTGGAATGCGCAGTGGCGAATCTCATATGCCATCGCACAATGAGTGCCGTCTTGCACACCCTTGATCAGCATCCATACTAGAGGCACATCTCCAGGGGCCAATCATTTGATGGTCATTTCAACAAGCAAGATGGTCATCACTTTTGGCATGTTTGGCACATCGATGTTTGAGACGCAACAGACAGCAAGATTAACAGGATAGTCTCAAGCTGTCGACACCATGCAAGCTGGTGTTGAGCCTCTGAACAACTTGCTCTTGTACTGTGCCTCTGCTGCAAACACAAGTCTGATGCGCCTTTGCGCTTGACGCACAGCACGCTGTGGCCAAGCAGGCAGACAGGACTCATTAATGCTTTCTTTGAGCTGTAGCTACAAAGGCAAGAGGCTTCTCTCACCCAACTCACAGTGCCCTCAAGCAATTGTACAGTTTTAAACATTACAAAAGCGTTCTGCACTTCCTTCCTGTATAGGTTGTCTGACTGCTTTGCCTTTCCAGTCAGATGTGTCCCCCTTCCTCTGTGAAATGTAGATCTTCTGATTAGGATCAAAATCTTCAAGTAAAGGTCAGCATTAAGAAGGACGCACAGCCGCTGTGCAAGACTGTGTATCCAGGCAGACTCAGGAGCAGCAGATTACGGTCTTGATGTCTGGTGTTCAGGGATCGCCTGCAGCGTCAAGCTGTCATGCGTAAATCTGGCCTTATACCGGAATGCAAGAATACAGCAAAACGGCAAAAAGGCAAGTCAGGTGCCTCAAACCAATCTTCACTTCTACTTTCAACACCATGACTTGACAACATGACGTATGCATGATACACGCACTGGAAGGCAGCCCATGTTCAGTGGTCGCTGCTGCTGAAATGGACAATCTACTGGCGATCATGTATGCCTGGGTGAATTTATGCATCTGCAATGCAACCGCCCTACTCATAGCCCTCTTGGCGTCTCGAAATGGCCTGACTAGGATGTCGTGTGTTCAGTGCACTTACCTGCAGTTGGGTGACGACGATCGTTCCATTGCAATTCTGTTGCAGGTACGCATCCAAGATTTCGGGGCGATCTTCAAGCTGGAGGCTCACCCACCATGCTGCTTGCGGGTCTTAAAAAGTTTGACCTGATCATCGATCCTGCATGCAGACTCAAGAGAGATTATGACAGGCGGAGCAGACGCCATCAGCAAGGCAATTAACAAGTCGACTCCTGGCCAGCCACGCCAGATCAGGTCGCAGGTCGGCTTGACAGACGACCCTGTGCCAGAGGGCAAGCACATCGCCCAGCCAGAGTGCGTGCAAATAGCTGGCCCCTGCTGCATGCAAAGGAAAATTCTGTGCTGATCACTTGAGTGGTGTTTACTGTATGTGCTCACGTCCTGTTCCCGCTGCGTGTGCTGATAGGGCTGCCTTACGCGGCTTTGGCCTGCAGACATCACCACAACATTGAACCTGCCAGCCACGGCAGCAGCGACAACCCGCAGGGCGAACTAAGTGGGGAGGAGGTCAAGGAACATAATGAAGAGCTCAAGCATATGCAGGTGCGTTTCCCTTTGCGTCCAGCATATGTATGCATGCTTACTGATCCATTGATGACCCAAGATTGCATCTCTGCTCAAAGTATGCTGTGATCATCTGCTGTGGTGTTGCAGAATTCAGCTGCCAAGTATGACTCAGCCTCAAACCCACCAGACCTTGGACAGGGGGGGCGTGACAAGAACCATACTGCAAGAAAGCAGTGATCACAACAGATGAAAGGCCCTTGCTGAACCACAAGTGTCGGGCATACTGCAGTTTCCTTTTCATTAAAATTCATTTTGCAGCCTACCACAAATGATCCTGTGTTGCACAGCAAATCGCAACCCCACTGTCATCTGTAATGCCTGTCATCTGTAAACCCTCAGCGCAAGTGCACTAGCGCTGGAGACAGGCATATGCCTGCATGTTCCTCATTGCATCAGGGGATCATTGTTCACTGTGCCTCACACTGACATTTGAAGCAGGGGCTTCTAGTACATGGTCAGGCTGATTAGGTCAGCAGCATCTGGTCACAGACTGCCAAATCGTATGCTGTTTATGGTTTGTCCTCCGTTGGCAAGGCTTGTCAGGCAGCAAACGTATGCATGAGCTGCTTGTGTGCCGCTCAATGTGCGCTCTGCCTTAAAGCAGATCAAATTCAATCTTGTCTTCATGAATGAACAGATAAATAAGATGTGCAGCTGTCAAAATGACTTGCTGCCAACCACGTGTACATGGACAGGCCTATGCTATGCAGCTCAATGGCACCAATGTTACTGCTCAAGCTTACAGCTGGATAATAGAAGCTGGTTCTACTACTCTCTAGTCTGCACCAGGCAGCTTTGACTAATCTTGACTGAACATGATCAGAGCAACACTCTGCAACACGGTTGCAGCCAAGTTTTGCCTAGTATTCGTGCAATTCCGGGGCAGTATTTGCTTGTGAGTGACTGCCTTGCTTGCAGACTGCTCTTGAACATCCCCGCTGCAAGTGCTGCCTGTGCCGACTGTGCATCATACGCCCGGAGTCCGTGCTTCCCGGTGACAAAGGCATCTCATCCGGTGTTGGCTGCGGTGACGCACAGAAAATCTTTCACAAATCATTTATTACGTCTGCGAGTGCACAGCTTTGCCATTGACCCCTGCTGGGCACACGCTGGCAGATCAATCAACTGGTCCATCCAGTTTTGACGTTTGCGAGACGCAGCTTGATCTCACAGGTTGCTAGTGTGCACAGCGTACCTTTTTTATTCAGTAGCTTTGCCAATCAGCCAAGCTGTAGTCTGTGAACTGCTCCCCATGTCAGTCGGGCCTGGTGTGGCAAAACAGCTCAGAGGTGTTTTGGAGGATGTCCCACATGTGCAGCATGCCTTTGCTTATGGCTCTGGCGTCATTGTCCAGCCTGATCTCTATGACCGCCACAGCACAAACAAGCCAATGCTGGACTTCATCTTTGCAGTGGACAACCCACATGAGTGGCATGCTCAGGTCCGCGTCATATTGTTTACTTGCTTTATGCACTTGCAATGTTGCAAAGGATCTGGCACAGACCGCCACTGGCAATCTGCTGATCTGGCTGTTGACTGGGCTCTGTGCATGTGTGATGGCTTCAACTGTGCATTTGGCGTATGGTGCACTCCTGGCATGCCTTCACTCTGAGTGGATATTGAGCACGCTGCTGTGTTTTGCAGAACCTGCAGCAGAACAGACATCACTACTCCATCCTAGGGAGCCTTGGGCCCGCCCCAGTAAGACTTGGGACTCAGTTTTTGCAGCATGCATGAGATGCCCATGAGCATGCCAAGTCTCAGCTGCTGCATTATGGACTCACCTGGCGCAGCATGCTGTTATGACCGCCTCTCCTGCCTCTGACTCCGTAGCTTATCCATAACGATTATTTGTCATTGGGCTTTGTATTTTTTAATGCATCAGTCCCACCCACATATTTTGTGCCTTGAGTCTCCTTGAAAGGCCCGTCAGTCTTGCCACCATGATGTTGCTCTCTTTCAAAGTGTCTGGCAAGCTTGCTTGCAGCTTTAATTGGAGTGTAATTTGCTGCTGCAGGTGGTATGGACTGCAGAAAGGCTGGGTGCCGGCACTTACTTCAACACAGCTGTCTGGTGGCGAGATCATGTGAGACTTGCCTACCTCCTATGCATCTTGCATGCATGTCAGCATGTTTGGCAGCACATGCATTACAAATGGCTCCTTCATTGTTGTATGCACATGATGCAGAACAGGTTGTTGCACCACAGCCCTGTGAGCAGTCGATCATGTGCAATGTTGTGGTTAGCAGTTGCTCCCTATTGTGCAGTTGACTGCATGACTTTCAATGTATTTTGAGCTCATGATCATTCCTCCCATGCTCTGAATGCAGCTGCTGCATCAATGAAACATGCTATGACTGCAACACAGTTGTAAGGCTTGCACTGAAGATGGCGCATGGAGGAATTTGGTACTGCACATGCCAAAGGAGATGCCTGTGCAGATAAGCACTTGCGTATCCTGGCCTGCTTAGACTTGCAATGGCTCTTGTCGTGTCCGTGGTGATGTAGACAGTTCTGGATTTTCTCCTGCAGATAATTGAGTATGGTGTGATAGGGACGCAGCTCATGTACGACAACCTGCAGTTTTGGGGCAGCTTGTTCTTAGCTGCTTGTCAAAGCCAGAGCCCAAGCTGAAGAATCTGTTGCTGTGCTTTCCCCAGATCTTCAAATACAGTGTGACTGGGACGCAGCTACTGTACAACAACAACCTGCAGCGTTGTACAGAGCATGAGTGTTCACACAATGTGATGCCACACTAATTTTCCTATGCCAGAACAGCTGACCTACTTGCAGATGATCAAGTACGGCGTGATTGGGACACAGCTACTGTATGACGACCTGCAGTGTTGGGACAGCTTGTACATTGCACACCCTTTGACGAGTCGGTTTACATTCCTGTCGCCCGCAGATGATCAAGTATGGTGTGATTGGCACACAGCTGCTGTATGACGACCTGCAGTGTTGGGACAGCTTGTACATAGCAGGAAGAATGCAGAAGCCAGTGCTCATGCTGAAGGACTATGCCAAGCTGCCACTTGCTCGCAAGAACAACCTGGATGCAGCGTTCACTATGGCGCTACTGCTGCTGCCTGAGAACTTCTCCTTACAGGTGCGTCATATCCAGCATATGCAGCTAGATCTGACTTTGCCATGCAGTTTTCACCATCATGTTGCTGCTGCTGCTGCTGCTGCAGAATTTCCCTGAAGGTGAGCAATGTTGAGCATGCATGGGATGGCAGTGATACAACACAATCAGCACACATGAGCGGAGTTTGCACAGGAATGCATATCAAGAAGGTTTTTTCCCCAAGCTGATTTTGAGTCGAGCAGCGCTTGAGTCTTGGGTTGTTGCAAGGTATGTCAAGATGGGAATGCAGGTGGACCAGGAATGTCAAGGGTTGCAAAAAGCTCTGAAGCCCACCTGCTGTGTTTACATGGAATGGTCAGAGGCGCACACATCTCTCATGGCGGTCCAGCAGCAAAAGTTAGTGTTGATTGTGATCCACAATGCCTGGTGCATGTGATATGCCTCGGAGCAGGTTTTGTGATTATTTCGAACAGACCGTGCATCTCTGAAGAGACTTGCAAGTACCCATGTTAAGTAGTGATTGCCAGAATTGTCCCCTGTACTGCAGGATCTCTACGCCAAAATTTGTGGGGTGTCATACATTGGGGATGTGCGCATGGGCTTTGCTGAAGACTCCAGGAAGATAGAGCGCATAGCTCAGGGCAGCGCAAAGGGACTTGCCTTGATGTACAACAAGAGGCTAGATGTAAGTTCTGCCCCCTACCCTTTCCACATTTTGCCACTGCCTGTGCATGTTTCTCAATCCTATGAAATTGCCATGCTTTGCTGTTGCAAGTTTTGCAATGTCAGTGGACAGTAAGATAGAGCGCATAGTTTAGGGCAGCGCAAAGGGTCTCGCCTTGATGTTCAGTAATAGGCTAGATATAAGCCCTCTTAGGCACTCAACCCCTTTTCTGCAATTCAAGTGTGCATACTTCTGCACATTCACTGGAATCCCAAGGCTTTTTTGTTCTTTACTTCCTCACTCCTGGCTGAGATGCATTTTTTGTGTATTCACTGGTTTGTCACAGCTCCATGGGTTGCAATCTTGATGAAAATTCAAATGCCTTGAGGTGAAAGCTGTCATTTGCTGCAGCCAGGGCTGAAGTCCTGCAGCCCAACTAGGGTTTCTTGAAAGGAGTGCTGCTGCATTTAGCGCTCGCTCTGTAGTAGCTATAAGTTGTGCTGCAGCGTGTATCATGTGATGGTGGTTTACATGAATGCAGGGGCCAGTTGCCAGCAGAGCGAAACTGTTGTGTCGGCCGGGTGATTTCTTCACACAGGATCTGAGTGATAGGACGCGTGTGGATTTAATTGCCACGCTCCCCTCGGTAAGCACCTGGCATCATTTTGCAACCTAGTCAAGCATGCCTTTGTTTCCTTGACCACATTGCCAGTCATTTTATGATGCTATGATCAAGCTTTCGCTCCTTTGGTTGTGTACTCATACAGAGTTCTTGCGCTTTGCTCACAAGAGAAGCCAAACAACCTGCACACTTGTCAACAATGTATTGCGAAATACATTGATTTGCAAGCTTATGTCACACCCCTTGTGCAGGGCTTGCTATCGCGACTTGCATCAGCGTTTTACCTCCAGAACCCATGTAGGCTTAAGCTCAATTGAACATTTGGATGCAGAGCTCGCTACATTAGCTTGCATCAGCAACCCGACCATTGACTTCCGGAGCTGGTGTGATGATCCTGCTTTCGCACAGTGCTTATGTAAAGCAAAATGTGAAGTCACTCAACCTCATGCTGATGTCATATTTGTGGCTTGCAGGGCCTGCTGCAGCGGCTCGCATCAGCAACTCAGCCATTTGACTTCAGGAGCCGGTGTGATGACCCTGCTGTTGCGCGGCATGTGGCGGAGTCCACGGTCAACACTGGCACTCATGAGCAACTTCTGCGAGCTGCAGTTGCTGCCATTGTCCGGCCTTCCAGCAGGTGATTGTTGGTTGCTTGTCTTGTCTGCCTCTGTCGGTTGGTCTGTCTGTCTGTCTGTCTGTCGGTCTGTCTGTCTGTCTGTCTGTAGCTGCCTGCCAAGTTGTCTGTCTGCATTACCATCAGTGATGCTGTCAAATTTGCTGTACTCAGACCTTATTGGACGCTGCTCAGGTATCAATCCCTACTTGTTTTCCTCTTCCTTTGCTGACTTTTCTGCTTTTTCTGCTCAGTGCCCTTCTGCGTCTCACAAGTATGCAGGAGGCAAGCATGGGTCGACTGTTCATGGCTGACATCTCTCTTGCTCTTTTCCTCTTGTTCCTTCTGCCTTGTCCTTGTTTCCTTTGCAAGCTGAGGCTGAATCAATCAATCATGGGCTGATTGCATGCAGGAGGCAAGCATGGGCAGGCTTGTTTATGGCTGGCGGCAAGCGCTCAGCATCATACCTGTTTGAGAAGGTCCGCAAAGCCTACCGCACCCGATAACACCCGCTGCAACTTCAGACTTATGCGTCTTGAAGCATAAAGTGCTGAGCCAGCAGTGCGTTTGGCAGCATTTGTTCTTGCTTTAGGGTCGCTTATGAAGTTTCAGATAAGGTCTGAAGTCAAGTCTGCCCAAAGTGCAAGTGTGTCTGAAGAGTGAAAGCAGTGTCTTTGAGATTTTGGTGAGCTGGTGTCAAGTGTAACAGGACGCCTTGTGGGGATTCAATGGTGGACACAGTACAAGTTGCACTTGCAAGTCTGTGATTGGTACTGTCGGAAATCACTACTGCACAGTGCCGCAGCTTGCATCAGGAACTTCCAATGCTGCATCCAGGGCTATGCTTACTTGGTGAGTGGGCAGATGTAAGATGAGTCAAAGATGCAATTGTGACGTGCTGCTCCCAGCATTCAGTTTAATCTGCGCACAGAGTGTTTGGGAAAGACACAGCAACAGTGACCGTTACATGTGAAAGACAAAAGCTGTCTCAGAGTCTCAAACAACAGAGACCAAGTGTAGAGGAACAGTGTACAAACAATTTCGACACATGATGCAAGTCCTTGACCAACTTAAAGGCAAAATGATCCAAACTACACAATGTCATACGAAGAGGTGTTGCCTGCCTCGGGTGGCACTGCACGTGACCGTATTCATAATGTGCCACATGCACAACGTCCAAAGTACCCAACCACCAACAGCTATACAAGATATACTGTACTCGAATGTTCTGTAGTGGTCGAGATGACTGTCTTCAGACAACCATTCAACAGCACTCAATCTCCATGGGCGCCAGATGCCTCTCATTGCTCTTTGTGTTTTGAGACCCTGAAAGAACAGCCTGCCATCATGCCTTCTCGATATACTGTTTCAATCTCTCAGAAGGCAATTCCTTGCTTTCAGCATTCAAGGCCATCTTTGCTAGTCTGATGAGTTCAGATCGACTCTAGCCAGTCAAGAACAGCCTCCCACGACGGCCTGTCTTCTGGCTTGGTTGACCACATAGCCATGCACAGCTGCAACAGTCGCAGACCAGGCCCTTGCAAGAGGTACTCTGGGTAAGCGTACACCATCTCAATATCCTCTGTACTCTCTGCATTCGCTTGCAGGCTGGTGCCGTGCTCTTCTAAGGCATCACAAGTCAAGTTACTTTGCTGTTCTGAGCTGAAGTCAACTCTCTCTGCTGTGTCTCTCTGCGCTGCATCACAGCTGTGTGCTGCATCATTCTTGACATCCTCTGACTTCATCACTTGCCGCCCTTTGCTGTTGCTGTCAGTCATGCGGCCAGTCGCATCACTGCTATCATCCATTGAACGGTGACCACCTTTGCTACGCTCACTTGCAGCGTCAGAGCGAGCGCTGCCTGAAGCATGTGAGGCAGTTTGTGATACAGCGCTGCAGCTTGTGTGTGAGCTGTTCTGTGACAATGCGGTGCTGCTTGAGGTGTCCTGTGATGAGATGCTGCCGCAAATGCTGATGTCTGGCTTTGGGACTCTTGAGTAGAGACCAGGGAAGCTCAAAGCATCTGCAGACAAACTCGATTGTCAAAGCCACATACCAAACTAGCAGATCAAGCAGTGTTGAGTGGGAAGCAGGGATGCTCAAAGCATCTGCTGTAACAATTGGCTGTCACTGCAACATACTAAACAGCAGTTCAAGCAATGTTGCAGCTGCGGTGAGCAAGCATGCTGCTGATTGCACATCATGAATCTCAGCATTTTCCAAGATGAGTTCATGCATGTTGCAAACATCTTGACAATGAATCTCTCCCCGCAACAAGAAAGGCCTGGCATTAGGCAGTCTATCACACAAGCAATGTGCTGAAACAGTATTAGTCAACTCACTTGCAGCGAAGTCATCATCAGTGGAACTCTCCAAGAAGAGCAATGGGCTGAGGCCACAAAGCAGCTCAAAGAGCACCCAGCCAGCAGCGTACGTGTCCGCTGCGGCTGTCACATTAGTTCTGCCATTGGCAGTTGCATCAAGATTCTGGCTGTACAGCTCTGGGGCTGTCCATCCTTGAGTGCCCCTGCAGCAAGCACATGGTCTGGAAAGAAAACAAGAAGAAGAGGTACTGTACAGGCGTTAGCCAGCCTACAAGACTGATTGCAAGTGCCACATGATGTCAATGACTATGCTTGCATCAGGTTTAGGCGTTCATGAGTACCACATACTTAGGAACCCTCAACATTGCCACAAGGCGTAAAGTAAGAGCGCATGTTTTGATCACAGTGATGCAGAAACTACTGCTTGACATCATGTGGAAAATCATGGGAGAATACCCTGCTGCAAAGCATGCCGACTGTCTCTGAGGCAAGTCATCAGGCAGGAGACAACGCAGGGATCACAGTCTTGATAAGTCTGCCAGCATTGATGCCGCGACGCATCTTAGTTTTGAGGCCGCACAAGTTGACTTGCCCAAAGCTCACTTGACATGCGGCTCAGATATGCATTTCATAAAATTATGCTCACAGCTATTATGACAGCAGGGAGCTTGATACAAATAGCTGCTTTTCTCAGGGTTCTTGTTTACATGTAAGGTGCATATATTTGAGTACATACAGCAGCAAATGTCAGAAAAAGCGCAAATGCATAAGCGACTCACCTGGTACCACTTGATGTAGGGCAAATGTCATAGCAGCCATCAGTGAGCTGCCTGCTCAGGCCAAAGTCTGTGATCTTGACACAGCTTGACCTATCACTGCCTTCCTCCTTGAACACCTGCAATCCAGGGAGTTGGAATCAATTGACTGACTCGTTTGAGCTGAAGATTAAGTGCTGACTGCACTGCAAAAAGGGTAAAAAAGGGCAGAGCGTCTGGCTCAACATGGCCATGCAGAGTGTGCTCAATGACACGCCCTGCAGTGTCCTGACAACATCACAAACATCAAATGAGATCAAATGAGACACAACCAAAATGACGGGGAGAAGATGCAGGTCAAAAGAAGACAGAAAGTGCACAGCAAATCACTGACCAGCTCTGGTCTTGACATTGCCATGCAGAGTGTGCTTACTGTGCACACCCTGCAATGCCTCGATAAAAGAGCAAATGACACCATTTTGTAGTCCAAGACAAAAGAAGAGGTGCATTCGCACAGTGGAAGGGAACGGATTAAGGTACTGACCAGCAGATTGTCAGGCTTGACGTCGCCATGCAGAGTGTGCTTGCTGTGCACACCCTGCAGCGCCTTCACAATGTGCACCAGCAGCAGCTTGGTGTGCCTCAGCTCAAAGACCAGGCCATCCCTGTTGCGGCCCTTGAAACCACCTGTTGCCTGCCTGCAAGCAAATGCAGCAGAGTCAGACACAGCACTCAAGATCAAAGCAAAGTTAGCCATGGCAGTTTGCACCAGCAGCAGCTTCGTATGACTGAGCTTGAACACCAGGGCGTCCCTGTTGCAACTCTTGAACCTGCTTGTTGCCTGTCTGCAAAACGTGGAAGCCAAATCAGTCAGCGCCTTTGCATGACCAACAGAGATGATGCACACGCCCTGCAGCGCCTTGGCAATTTGGATCAACAGCAGCTTGGTGTGGCTCAGCTCAAGTACCAGCCCATCCTGGTTGCGGCCCTTGAATCCACCTGTTGCCTGCTTGCAAGCAAATGCAGCAGAATCAGCCAGAGCATGGGAAACAGTCACAACATGAGTGATGACAGTGTGAATCAGCAGCAGCTGGTATGGCTGAGCTCAAAGACTAGGCCATTGCGGATGCAGCTCTTGAATCCGCCTGTTGCCTGCCTGCAAGCAAATGCTGCAGAATTAGCCAGATCACATCAAAAACATCGCTAGTGCCAATAGCAGCGAAACTAATAATGGTTGTGAAACCTATCTGCACACACACGCAGGGTGTTTTTGCGCAAGTCTCAGTTTGTCATGCTGACATCCTGTGTGTTGGGTTGTTTGGTGCCAGGCTGACACATTGTGCCTGCACAGGGTCTCAGCAATGACTCAGATGTCATCGGAGATACTGATTGAAGCTTGGTTCCTGATCCACTCAACTCACCAGCTGAGGCGTACATTCGCTCGCGAGTTACGTCACAGGGCACAAACAAGCCTGACTGCTGTCAGCTGACAGGCGCATGCAGCATGCAACCACAGCAGATCAGTCAGACAAGTGAATTCACAACAGAAGTGGGCAAACACACAAGAAGCTCCAAGGGGAGCTCAGTCGGTACAGGGCAACAAGCACCACAGTCGGGCTTGTTTGTAAGTCTGGGGTAGTGTTTGCGCATCTCAGTGTCGCTTGGCACATCCAAAACCTGGTTGATCAACTGTGTGCGGTAACACGTCGATATGCAAGAAACAGTGAAATGCATCAGATGCGATTGGGCACATGCAAAAAAAGATCAACAGGCAGAGACCCCGCTTTGAGCTGCCTGCACATTGATGGGCCTGGGCAAAAGCGTAGGCTGAGCTGTTTTGTGATCTTAGGCTGCCAACAATGCGAGTTGCATGATGTGCAATCCAACTGCCTGCTCCTATGTTAACACAAGTATTGTGTTTGAGCCACGTGCAAAGTGAAGAGACTTTGGCAATTGACAAAGCAGATCCTGACCAGCTGCCTTCTTTTGGCAGATGCAAGTAGCTGTGCTAATACTGTACTCACCTGATGTAGTCTGTGAGGCTACAGCTTGCCAGTTCCATGGAGAAACACACAATGTTGGCTGACAACTTGGGTCCCCTGGGAATCTTGTCCATCCCCACTGACAGTATCTCCACTGTGTGAGGACCAGCACAGCGCAAGTGGGACTGCAACTCATGTGCCAGGTCACTGTATGCCTTGAGTCCCTGTACAGGCAACAAGCTGTGTCATTTACTCACAGCGCCAACATCAAACTTGGGAATCTTGTCCATCCAAACTGACAGTACCACCACTGTGTTGGGTCCAGCACAGCGCAAGTGGGAGTGCAAGTCGTGCGCTAGGTCACTGTAAGCCTCAAGACCCTGTAACAACAGCAAACCATAAGTTGTGCTCAGAACTTCAAAGCCGCAAAATTGTGTCAGTCCCTACTGACCAGACCTTCACAGCAGACTGTCATACAAGCAGCCAGCCACAAAACTTAGCTCTTTGCAGCAGCTGGCTGTCTGTGACAAGCTGACAAGCCAGATACTTGGGCACAACCAGTACAAATGCACAACACTTTGTGGCCCCTAAATTTTCAATCTTACATCTGCAATGCACATGCTGAGCACAGGACGCTAACTGTTTGTTACTGAGTATGGCATACCTTGTTAGGGTACTTGGTGGCACATTGAAAGCCGCTGCGAGACTCCTGGTAGACGGTGGCTGCACTGCCCTCTCCCAGCAGCTTGGCACCATACGGCAGATCATAAGCGCCATTCTTGAAACCCTACATGAGAAAGTAACTTTTTGAGCAAATACTTCTGAGAACTGGAATTGAATAGAGGCATGCACAATTTGGCAGCACTGCCTCCCCCTAGCATCTTGGCACCTCATGGCAAATCACAGATGCCACCCTTGAAGCTCTGGGAGTTTCAACAAGACTTGACAGGAGCAAAGCCGACAAATAAATAATTTCAGGCAACCCACAGCATGCCTGTGATAAATTATGCTTGAGGCAGCGTACTTGTCAATCAAAAAGCAATAGGCATGAATGACAGTCAGAAATGAGATGCTGAAAAAAGCAGCACGAAAGCAGCAGCAACAGCACCAACGGCAGAAATCTGACCTTTGTGGGCAACAGGCTGATGTTGAAGAGCAATGCGGGCAGCTCCTGAGCTTGCACTGTTGCCTTCAGCTGCTGAAGCAACACCTTCTGTCCACTAACCTTCACTGCATGCCCTGTGATCTGCCTTCTCTGCTCTTGAATGGTGTCATCCTTTATGTTTAGTTCCCTCTGCAATCGCTGCAAGTCACTTGACTGCAGGTGCAGGGCTGGAATCTGGATACTGTCTGTCTCTGTCTCAGTGCGTGATGTCTTGTCCCCCTTAGAAGCGTAGGGAAAGCTGGTTGCCCCTTCAGATTTGGCAGGAGTAGAGCTTTGCAGGGGTCTGTAGGTGTCATGGGTCTGTCGAGGGGTGTTTGCTGCAGTGACAGCTGTCAGAACTGACTTAGCGTTGGGCTCTGCAGGAATGTCCAACTGGGCTGTGGCAGTGCTCTTGTCAGCGATGGCGTGTTGAGCCAAGACAGAGTTCTGCACTGTAGCAGGACCACGGTCACTGTCTGCCTCAGAACTGTGCTGAGCTGTAGCAGATGCGTGCTCACTGTCTGCTATCTCATCGCATCTGACTGCGCCAGGACTGTGGTCACTGTCTGAATCATGAAGGGCTGTTGCAGGACTGTGAACACTGTCTGCCTGGGAGGCCTCAACATTGTCTGCTGAAGAAGTGCACTGAGCCATAGCAGGGCTCTTGACCCTGTCTGCTGCAGATCTGTGATCATTGCCTGAGCTAAATGATTGGCTGTGCCTATTGACGGACTGGCCCTGCCCATCAGCTGACTGGCCCTGCCTTTCGGCTGGATGGCTCTGCCTACTGGCTGACAGGCCCTGCCTTTCAGCTGATGCCTCCTGAAGGGCAGACTTTGCCAGTCGCACAGCCAACATGCGAGCCCTGCTCTCTGTCAAGTACAGGCCCCTGAAGAAGGCAATGGCTTCCTCTGCTGCAAGCAGCTGTGCTGACAAAGAAGCCAGCTGCAAATGCAAGGCACCATTTCTGACTCATGGCTAGTGGTCTGAGCATCGGCTGTGAATGCGGTTTCGGAGCCAGCCTCTGCGATAGTCCTGCGCATGTGTGCAAGCCTGGCCCCATGTGATGACTCATCAGGCAGCCCCAGAGGCTGCAATGCCACAGTGGAAGAGGGTGGTGGCTCAGTGGGTGATGACTCATCTAGTGAGTCATGAGGCTGCTGCGCAAATCTGGCGCTCTGTGATGATTGGCCTGGTGAGTCAGAGGTGTGCGAAGGGGATGGTGAATGATGGGCAGGCAAGCCTCCCTCTGCAGGCAAAGAAGATGGGGCAAGGCTGCTCCCTGCAGGATGTTGTTGGCAGAAAGCAACAGCCAGTCAACAACTGCAAATGCCACCGTGTACAGACGCAAATTCATGTGACAGAGCAAAAATGAATGACTTTGATCAAGGTATGAGTCAAACAAAAATTCACATGACATGGCCAAATTTGGAAGCAATAACTTTGCAGCATCGACTTGGTCGCAACAAGGTCACATGTGTATGATCTGCTGACAGGTTAACAACTGCGTGCTCTGTGCAGCATTACCTACCTGATGTCAGCTCATCTTGCACAGCAAACCCTTGCTGAAGCAGCTCTCCAGGCAAGGTGTGCCCAGATGCAATTCTTGCAGATGTAGACTCCAGCATATCATCTTGCGAGCCTGCAAAGCAGTAGCAGGCGGTCAAGGGATACCCTTTTAGTTGCTTTAGTTGCCATGATGTCGCTGACCCAGACCGCAATCCAGGCCAAGGCCTGCTGTTTTGCCTGAAACTATGCCTGAGATTGCTGCAGAGAATGCTGTGTGAGATGTATGCATACATCTGAGCAACGATCCTTCGCTTGAACAGACTGTTGGCCTTGAAGATGCATCTGGCATTAACAAAATGCGGGAGGCATGTTGATGCCAACAAAGACAGGGTTTGTAACTCTGCAAATGCCTTCCCTGCCTGGACTTCTGTCAAGATCTTCGAGCTGACACTACAGTGTCCAAGGCAGTATGCTGGACAAAGTGCAGGTGCCAAATTCACGCCGACAATTTTGAACATGTCCCGGAGAGTGACATGGCAATCCAGTTGTATCTCTTGCTGCTGAGATGCACAGTGTGGCTGTGAGAGCTCAATGAAAGACTTGATGCCTGAAGACGTTTGAGTATTAGTCTGACAGTGCTATAATAGGTTGCCTGTCAATTTGACATCTT
Source organism: Trebouxia sp. TZW2008 (assembly GCA_002118135.1). Classification (NCBI taxonomy): domain Eukaryota; kingdom Viridiplantae; phylum Chlorophyta; class Trebouxiophyceae; order Trebouxiales; family Trebouxiaceae; genus Trebouxia; species Trebouxia sp. TZW2008. The sequence continues at coordinate 70,457 of BDIU01000058.1, read as the reverse complement.
CAATGCCACACATTTGAACAGTCAGCATAATCTGGCAAAGCTTGCAGGTTGCTACAAGGCTTTGCACAGCATTGAATCCTACGTCAAGTCTGTTGCTGGCATCTTAGCTGCACCATGGGGTTTCTGTGGGCCACGCACGCCTAACCCACGTGCCAAAAAGTGTTATCATGAGCAGGGATGCCACACAAGTCCCCATCAAAGCAACTCATGCAGATCATCAAGAACAGCTCACACCTGCCGCGACCTTCTTGAACAGGCCACCAGGGGCCTGTCCCCACCCTTTGGCTGAAGTGGGGGCGCTGATCTCATACATAGGGTTAGTGTGTACTGCAAGAGAGCCATGGTGAGCAGCTGCTGTCTTGGCTTGGCCACCTCTGGGCGACATTGCTGTGGCGCTGCTGGTGTGGGCTCTACGCTCAGTGTGCTTTGTATCATCTGCACAGCAGGACAGGTGCCCAGCTCTTGTGATTTGCCCAGATTGCTTTGCCATGATATTGGTGCTGACATGATATTGTGAAATCTACTGTTGTGCTGTGACTGCATACTTGAGCCTGTGACAACAACTGTCTCAAGTAGTAAAATCAGCCTGAGGGACATTTGCACCACGCTTCACAGGCCCAGCAAACAAGGCACAAGCAACACATTGAGACAGGCAGAGTAGCCTTTACATGTGCAGTGATTGACGCAGACATTGAATGTAGCCCAAGCATGATGGCAGCGAGCAAAAATGCAGTCCTCTCGAGTCATAGAGCATACCACTTTTACAGAAGACCTTCAGCGTCAGCCACATCACTTGAGCCGCAGTCAGCAGAACCAGCAGGCAGCAGAGGAGTGCTGCGCAAGTCAGATGCCGCCAGGGTAAGCTCATGCCTTTGCACTCAGGGTCGTCAACCAGAAACAGTGTACTTTCCAGCTGGTCCAGCAACCAGTCATACAGAATGTAGAACACATCAATCTCCTTCAAGTCTGCCCAGCTCTGCAGTCACATGAGCTGGTCAAATGTGATGTATGCAATACATGTATGCATATGAGAACACAACGTGATGGTGTTGGGAGACAGTTTGCTGATGCAGAGGCTTCAGCACATGATCAGCAAACAGAAGCGCAATCATGAATATGATACAGCAGTCCACTGCTGATGTGTGTTAATGCTGCTGGCTTTCCTGGGCAGCAGCAGGGATGCAGACAACTGTCACTCACCGCAATTTCAAATGGACACTTCCAAAGGGCGTCTAGCTGCTGCCAGTGACCAGCTGTCTCAGAAGACAGAAATGTGCACACCACAATTTGCACCAGGGTTGTCACCATCAACAGGTCCCAGTACAGCCATCCAAGCCAGAAGCCCAGCACTCCCATTGCTGATTGCATCCATCCTGCAAGCCCAAATCAAATGTGAAGCTGCTGCAGGAGGCAAGCATCTGCATTCAGGGCGGGAGGGCACTTTTGTGATAGCAGTGCACATCAAGCCGGTCGCAACAACGTAGCCACCATACCAGGAGAGGGTTCAAGCAATACGTGGTTTCACGCAAGTAGCTTATCGCATACCTGTTGAGCTGCTTTGCTCCGAGCTCTGTGACGCCTTTGACCTGCGCTGTTTTGCCTGCCTTTTCCTTCGCTGTCCCATCGAAGGACTACGTATGAGCTGACTGCAGGAAATTTACGCTAAGCCGGTGCACCCTGACTTGTAAGGAGCCGCGACTAGAAGCTGAGGGTGTGACAACAGCAGCATGCTGCAGTCAGAACAGTCCCTCGCTGGAGACGAGACGACGCAACTGCACTACAGCCGTCTCCTGTGTATGGTTAATCTTGCCAGATCTGAATCAGCAACTGGAGCACTCAGCTTTGCTCGGTCAAACACAAGTCACTGGCCAGCAACTTGCCCTCTGGTGCCCATTCAAAATGTTTCTTGCCTTTGCAAATGACCAGCTTTAGCTTCCTGCATTTTTCGTCAAATTCGGCAAGCTTGGCTTGGCAAAAGAGACATTCCACCGGTCGCAAATTTTCAAGGAAATGCTATGTTGATGAGCGCTTGTCTCGAATCGCGTTCCCCGGTCAAGACCTCTACGCTCGGCATGTGAAGTCCCAGGCTGAAGTGATATCCTGCACATGTCTTTGCCGACTTTTCAGTTTCTGCCGCAACCACGCTTCACCTACTACGCCGAGGTATGACTGCAAGACGATAGAAACGCACACAGCATTGCCTACGCATGTATCCGACAAAGGTTGCCTCCGCAGGAGGACCAATTTTGGCGTCAGAGAAATGCTAAACTGCGAGACTTTGCTGCCGCCCGTGATGGCCAAGCCTGTTCACATAGCGCAACAAGTGCCTCAAGTAACGCTGATGCGGCCTTGCTATCAAGCAAGTACGAGCAGTGCTACTTGCCAATAACAAACTTGAGCAGCATTGAGTTGATCAAGCAAGGCAATGCCTTGGCAGCTTGCTGTTTGGCCTTCTGCTTGCCTGCAACTGTTGCCTGGCTCAGCGGTTCAAACATCACTTGCTGCTGCAGACAAGACCCTGGGCTTTTCAATGGAGCAAGCAGGGACCTACAGAGCCAAGCTGAATCCTCTGAGTCTCCAACTTCTGTGGTAACTATACTAGACCCAGTCTCATCATTACTCAATTTTTATCTGGCTACCTGGCTTGAACACTGGTATGTTGCCATGCAGCTGATGAGCGGCACACTGCAGCCTTGTGCTGTTGTCGTGCCTGCCTTGACTACCTCGCTGGACAGGCACGTGGTAAAGCAGCAGCTTCAGATACGGAAGGTAAAAGCAGACCAAAACAAACATTCCAGCAAAGTGCTTGCAAAGCTGTGATTGCAAGCCCACAGCCAATTGCATTGAATCCACAAAGCAGTCTTTCTGTCATTGACCTTGTCGCTGTGAGGCGTCACTCGTAGAGCAGAAGCTTCAGATACCGAAGGTAAGAGCATGCTAGGTTGGTTCTGAAGGCTTTAATGTCAAAATTTAGCAGTGACTGCAAGTACACAGTCAGACACTGTCTGAGCATCTGCAAATTTGAGCAATCTTCTGTGATGATCTTGCACGCCAGAGGCATTGCTGCAAGATGTGCATGACTATCCACTCCCATGCAGCATGTGACAAGTGCCTATTGTGCCATATACCTCCACTGTTGGTAGATGCAGACAGCTGATGTCGAGATTGTCTTTTGGTCTGCATGTGAGTGTCAAGCCATAGAACCTAATCAGCAGGTCTGAAAACAGTAGAGCATGCTGCGGTTTGTTGAGCTAGCAGCTGATTGCAGCCTCGATTTGAGCTAGCAGAGTCACAAGAGGACACGTCACTTCAGCTGCAGTCATTGAAGGCGGCCATGATGCAGAAGGCCAAGCAAACCCAAAGCAGCAAGCACAAATGTGTTTGTGCTGACACTGCAGCAAATAGGTTAGCTAGCAGAGGTACATGTGTCACAGCAGTCGTAGTCATTGAGAGCTGCCAAGGTGCAGACTGCAGAGCAGGAAATACTCAGCAAGCACAAATGTGTAACAGTTGTGCTGACACTGCAGCGTTTGGTTGAGCTGGCAGAGGTACACGAGGATGTGTCACAGCAGATGTGGTCTCTGGAGCCCCCAAGGTGCAGACAACAGAGCAGAGTCTACTTAGCAAGCACAAAGTTACAACAGTTGTGCTGACACTGCAGCGTCTGGTTGAGCTAGCAGAGGTGCATGAGGAGGTGTCACAGCAGCTGCAGTCGCTGGAAGCTGCCAAGATGCAGATGGCTGAGCAGAAGCTGGCTGAGCAGGACCGACTGACTGCTGACCTGGACGTGCGCTTGCAAGCAGGCTGCGCCGCTTTGGATTGTTCAGCAGGTAAGGCAAACACCGCCGAGTCTCTGCCAAGATGTGCAGAAAACAGCCAAGCCTCTGCCTTGATCTTGCCTTCCCTGCTCCAGTCGACCAAGGAAGTGGGGACCTGTGAGGCCTGCTAGATGCTTGGAAAGTTGCGCGTAAAATACAATCTGCAACAGCCAAGCCCATTGCTAGCTATTCAGCAAGTTTTCACCAGCACCATGAGAGCTATCAATTTTCATTGGTTTGCAGCCTCACGTACACTTCAGGCCCTGTCGGCAACAGAACACCATTCAGCACGCATATGCCCAACCATAAATGACACTGCTTTGCAGCATATGTCCATAACTTGATGGTGATAATCTACATGACCTGACATAAAGGTCTGTCCTGATAACCTGCCATCCATGACATAGATGGAGCGTCACAGCAATTTTGTTAGCCTCAAGCACAGATATACAAGCACAAATGCTACAACAAGCCTGATTTGCATGCAGGCAGCATGCATTCCCTTCAGGCTGACATTGACCGCTTGAGCAGCAAGCTGCAGAGCCTTTGCATGCCCAACAGCTCACAAGGCACCCCGCAACAAGCACAAGCTGCAGAGTGGCAGCAGATATCAGCACAGTGTGACAGGCTGATGCGTAACAGAGTCACGCTGCGCAACAGCCAGCCTGAGCTTAGCAATTGGGCATGGATGGCTGAAGACCCGCCGGGAACCATTGTGGGGAGTCTAAAGCAGAGGGTCCAGTCACTGGAAGCTGCTTTGGAAGCTGCACAGAGGTGAGTCAGTCACAGTTCGTTCGTGCATTGAAACATGTGCTAGGCAGGCTCAGCAGGCCCAGCTAGGTATGTTCAGAAGCAATCAACCGTCTCCAGCCAGTACGGTCATGCGCTAATCTGAACCAATTATATTGGACACGAAGGGTGGTGAGGTCCCTGTACACAGCAGGAAAGTAAGCTGGATGCAGAGTGTTGTACACAAGTCCCACTTCCAGGCTCTTGCTGTTGTTGTCTGGCCAGAGGCTGCAGTCATCATTATTACTGTAGCTGAGATCTGGCTGGGGGACAGACGCGACACATTGCTTGTCCTCTGTGTCAGTTCTGCCGGCAGCAGAAAGTTACCATCCTGGTCCTTGCAATGTTGCTGTTTGCATGTGCTGCAGAAAAGTGCAGATGCTGGCTGAGCAGGTGTAGCTCAATTCTAGTCATTTGGCACATTGTGATTACGCCTGTTCAACCTCACCATTAATGACCTGACCACACTTGCCACTTTGGTCATATTGCGATGTTTGCTGCCTGGATGTGCTGCGAGGACAAGCAGGCAATGGTTGAGCAGGTGCAGCTGACATCAGTGCAGTTGGTATGGATTACAACAGTCAGCAGACAGCTGCCGTATTGGTTGTCTAGATAAGCTGCGTACATGTGCTGCAGGGAGAAGCAGACAATGCTTGAGCAGGTGCAGCTGAAGTCAGTGCAGTTGGCAGAGCTACGGGCAGTGAGAGGCCTCTCACAGGAGTCCAGCAGCATGTCTGCACAGGCGCGCTCTGCCTTGATCTTCTCAGCCTGTCACAAACAACTTGCAGATGTGGGGTGCTTTGGCATGGGCTTGTCAGCCTTTGCGGCCCATATTGTCAAACTGCAATTGTGAGATGCTTTGGCAGCTGCGCCAAATTGCTGTGGTCTTGCCTGCCCGGCACCTTAGGTCTCACAGGTCAAGTCCTCAAACTGCAACGGTGTGATGATGTGGCCATTGTGCCAGTAGACATGGTCTTGTCATTCATTTTTCAATTGTAAACGTGTGCTAGACAGGCTCAGCAGGCTCAGCTAGGTATGTACCGGAGCAATCAACTGTCTCCAGTGGTTTTGTCAGCCTGCCCAATGCAACTGCAGCATTGCCATTGGGTGCTGCTTTGGCAGCTGTAGCAGTAGCCATGGCGTTGTCTGCCTGCAGATGACATACTGTCGAAATGGCAGTCAATGTTAATGGCAGATCACGACGTGATGGCTGCATTCACAGTGTACATGAGCGCGATCAGACAGAGACATGACAGGAGACAGCATGTGATGCTGTCTGCCAGGTCTCAACAGTTGTTTGCAACAGCTAGCCGCTCACTGCATCCCACAACCTTAGACCAAGGCTAATGTCGCTGTGCACACTGGCTACAAGGTCAACTGAATGCAACTGGAGGTAATTGACTTGCCCGTCCCTGCAGTTGCATGGCGCTGAGCAGCAGCTGGAGTCCAATTTGCTCAAGACAAACCCCACAATGATAGCTGGGTCACATGGCAGATCAGTCCAGCAGGTGAAGCTCCACAAGGCACTGCATTGGACATCTTGAAAAGCCCCCAATCTGCACAAATGCTTTGCTGCTCTCAGACTGAGTACGGTTGTTCAGTTGAGTCCTGGATGTTTGCAACTGACGGAAGCTGAACCAGCATATTGGCCTCGACACCCTCATAGCTTTTGCTGCAGTCCAAGGTTGTACTTGGTTGTACTGCCCATGACTTCTTGCCGCACAGCAGCATTACGTGAACACGCTTTGCAATTCGTCAAATTTATCCAGATTCTGTCATGCTGGGAGTGCTCATGTTGATGCAACTGTTGCATTATGTGGTGACCATAACACATCACTTATTGTGACGGGAGCCTGGCTGCATGGCCTGACTGTGAATATTGTGTATTGCGGAGAGAAGCTGTCAACCTGAGCCGTTCCTTCATCCAGGACAGCTGTTCATGCATTTCGGTGACAGCAGTCTGACTGCAGGGCCTGACTGTGAACGCAGTGTCAATGCTGAGAGAAGCAGTCAACCTGAGCCCGCCTGCCAGGCCCTCCCTGCCCTCCAACCAGGCCCCCCTTGACCCTGAGGATGAGCCACACACCATCTCTGATACAGAGGAGCCTGAGACAGGAAGCAGACTTGCAGCAGATACTGCTCAAGAGAGCTGTGAGCGCAAGGCTCAGCAAGGTACATCAGCCTTGGGGTTGGAAGGTGATGCAATGCAGCTGCATCATGGAAAAAGAGCGCTGCATGGTCACAAGGTGAGAACGAATTGTGCAATGTTGCGCTGGTACAACGATGCTGTCTAGGAGTCCTTGATGTGCAAATTGAAACAAAACACGCCTACTTTGTATGTACCATGAGACCACCTGACAGCTTTGCAAATGTTGACTTGGTAAAGCAATGAAGCAATCACCTGCAATCCAGGCAGTCAAACAACCATGCAGGGTTTCTCGCAAGGGATGAGATAGGAAGATGGCTCCCAGAATCCCTGGCTTTTGTGCACCTTCAGGCAGTTAACGGCAGCTGTCGAGTGGTGTCTCTCGACTGACAAAAACATGTCAAGTGTCGCTGAAAGATGTGACAAGCTTTGCACTGCATACGTGAAAGCATAGTCGGTGATGTTGATGCAGGGTCTCAGGCTGCAGCAGGGGCAAGAATCAGGTAGGGAGGCAGGACTGCTGCGGGAGGCCTACAGAGACATGCTGCTGCAACAGCAGACACGGCACAGGACTGACCTGCAGAAGCGACAGGCTAAGCATCAGAGGCAGCTTGAAGCGCAGGTGTGGACTTTCATCTAACACACGTAGTAGTCACGCAGTTGAGTGTTTTAATTTTGAACACAAGCAAGCTTGACTGCCAGCAAAGCACAGGTAGAACACTTTGTGCCATGCTCAGCAGTCACAGAAACAAAGTTGTTCCTTATAGCAGCATGTCACAGCAAGCTTGCTTTGCCTCCGAGATGAGCCACCTGGAGTTGCGCAGGTGCTTCTGTTGCATGTAGCTACATTTGAAGGTGTAGATCTGAGGCAAATGTCTTCCATCTGATTCAACAACAAGTTTGAGTGCAGGCAAAGGCGCATGAGGAAGCCTTGAGTGGCCTGATCCAGGCAGGGTATACGAAGCCATGCTCTGAAGGTCAGCACCTGCACCGTTGCTTTCCTCCTGCCAGCCAAGTGTTTGCATTGCTTGATTCCACACATACCTATATTGACTCAACAGACGTCTGTACATGCAGCAGCTCACATCCACCATGCATCTATCAGCCCATTTGGACATCCACATAAGCAAGAGCTGGTCTTTGGTTGTGCACAGTTGTATTTTTGCAACTTTGCCAGGGGTGGAGTGTTTTGAGATTGGCACTTCTGTCATTACATGGTTGTGCAGCTGTCGCAAACTTATAGTGCAACTTGTGTGGTGAAGCATGTGGATGTTTCAACATATGTACTGTGACTGTGTTTTTGTGTATGGGCGTATGGGTGAGGCTGTTTATGTGCACCTGACCAAGTGTGCGGCAGGGGACATGAAGCTGACAGGAGGCGCATGTCTGATTGTGACTACATGTGTGTATGTACTCCAGGAGATATGAGGCTAAGTGGGCCGCTGCCAGGGCAAGTCAAGATGCTGCTAGAGGAGAATGCCGCTTTGCAGGCATGCACCCTCGTCTTCCTGTTGTCAGTATGGCTCCCCTTCACAACTGCCATGCGCAAATGAAAGACTGACATTCCCTCCTTACAGGGGGACACCTTGCAAAGTGCATGCGACTGTTGGCAGCCTGCGACCTCTGCTGTTAATGTTGACCTGTCCAGGATTTGCCACCTATCTGGTAGCAGTGAGCCTTTGCCTCTGTCACAAGGTTGCTCTTGCAATCAATTTCAACGCGTCTCACAAAAGGGTGTTGCTGTTTGCATACAGGGCAACTTGCAGGCTCTAAAGGAGGACATTGGCAACAGGGTAGATTACGCGCTGTGGCAGCAGCGTCAAGCCCATGAGGCCAGTCTAGGCCAGATCTACCAACAGCATGCTCAGGACCTGCAAGCTGCGGTGCGTCCTTACATTTTCACATGAGTGACACATTCACGAATGTTGCTTATATTTGATGACAGAACCACTCAGGCAAAACATCAAGTCTAGCTGTCCACAACAAGGCGTATAGCTGCAAGCTGCAATGCACCATCATTTTGTATGAAGGTTGAAGGCTGCAGCTTTTGACAGTGCCATGCTGCGTTACACAGTGTCGTGGTCTGTTTGATAGTATGCTGTGCAGCGGCATTGTAGGTCTCTGCGTGTTGCATAGAGCCACTGACAGCAGCTGTCCATACAGTGTGTGAGCAAAGTTGATGAGCAGCACAAGCTGCAGCCTACCTGAGGATTTAGGACTTGTACTCTTTGCGGCTTGCACAGCTTGTTTGCTGTGTTCTTCTGCTTCCTAAGGACTGCACATCCATCGCTGGGCCCTGCAGCATATCAGATGCACAAAGAAGAGGTGAAGACACTGACGCAAGGCAGTGCCAGCCAAGATGCTGTGTTCTCTGTTGTGGCGTTACCCTGATTCCATTGCTCAACTGCATTCTGATGATTGCAAGTGGCTGTTACAGGGCTGAGCAGCGCAGCACATGCATGAAGAAGAGGTGAACACACTGATCAGCGCAGACCAAGCCAGCCAAGCTCAACATGAAAGCTTGCCTGATGGATATCTGCAAGCCAAACTGCTTTGTTCGTCGTTGTGACAGTACCCTGCTTCCATTGCTCGACAGCATTCTGATGGTTGCAAGTGGCCATTACAGGGCCCTGCAGCGCCGCAGATGCATGAAGAAGGGGTGAAGACCCTGATCAGCAAAATGGTTGGAAGCCAAGGAAGCTGGCATGATGGCTTATCTGATTGATGCCATCACAACACTCTGCTCCCATTGCTCATCTACATTCTAACAGTTGCAAGTGCATCACAGGGCCCGGCAGCGCAACAGATGCATGAAGAAGAGGTCAAGACCTTGATCAGCGAGGCAGTGCAAGCCAATGAAGTTGACCATGCAGCTGACGTGCAACACCTGCGCAGCCAATGCGACGACTGTGAGGCAGACTTGAAGGAACGTGACAGGTACGATTATACTTTGTTGAGACACCCACATGTCTGTCAGTGACATGTGAGGCACAGTTTGCGAGCTGACTGTCTGCAGTGAAGGACTTGCACATTTCATGTCATGGGTACTCTGGTGCAAGAAAAACACTGCCAGGCAGCCTACAAGTTATTGATTGTTGTGTTGAGCCTTGAGGTTCAAACTTTGAGAAATTGATGCCACTGAACGCTGAGTATCACAAGGGTTGGCTTGCAGGCTTGGCTGGCTTGGCTTGGCTTGCCTGGCTTGCGCCTGGCTGGGAGAGCTGTAGGCTTTTTAAGTGACGGTATAAGAAGTTGGGTCCTCCAGCTTCAGCTTGATGAAAAGCGCTACCATATGCTGGCAGCGGTATGTCTTGGCTTTACAGGCAGTACAGTGCTGTGCTGAGGGAGCTCAAGCCAGGCAAGAGGCTTTACAGGAGCTATCCGCAAGTGCCGGCGCAGAAGAGAACGGACTCTGCAGCAGACCTGAACAACCTGTTTAGTCTGCACTCATCTTGCCAAAAGTTCACTGTATGCTGAAAGCAAGGTGGGGTTGGTTGCAGGCAGTACAGTGCCTTGCTGAGGGAGTTGAAGGCAATCAAGAGGCGCTACAGAAGCACAGCATCCTCTAGTGTCAGCTCAGAGGAGAACAACATCTGTAGTAGACTCGATCTGGACAAGCTGCTTGGTATGTGATCACCCTGCAAACGCTTGTTCTGTGGAGGCTGTAGTACGCTTATGTGGATGTGGATGCTGTAGTACCCAATGCACACTACTGTACAAGCTCTTTTTGATACAGCAATGCACAACGCAGCCCTGCAACAAGGTTCTGAACCACAAATGTTCACTTTTGGATCAAACTTACCTGTTGAGGACCTGCATGCGCTTGGTGAAAGTGCTACGCAGCCCTGCATTCACGGGTCTTTTGTTGCAACTGTCAATGGCTTGATTCTTGCAAGTGCTGTCACTTGCTCAAAGATGCGAGCAGGGCATTCCAGTCAAAGTTGTAAGCACAAGCACCACACATGCAGCAGATACTTGCCCAACACAGCAAAGCAGCAATGGCTTCAACATTGTGGTCCATTGACTCAAGGCAGAATGTGTTGCAGGGCCATGCACAGATGACAGCCCCCCGTGTCACGGGTCTCCACCCAGCAGGGCCCCCCATTCCAGGCACCCCTTGCGCCAGTCACAACATACACACAGTCCTAAGGGCAGTCACAGCAGCAGAAGGAGAGCAGAATGGGGCAAAATGCAAAATGCGCAAGCAACATGTGATGAGTCTGTGGAGTCGCCAATGACTTCCATGGTCAATGCTGTGCTGGGCAACAGGTAAAAGCGTGCAGTGTCATGTGCACACAGTTTGTCAGAACCAATGCAACATGTGTCTCTGTATTCCTGAGCTAATGGGCACACTTGTGAGCTTGCGTTCCAGATGATACAGGACCTGAGGACTTTTGTGCAATCGACTTGCCAAGTATGCTACTATGTGGCCTCTTCCTGTTCATGCACACGGATGCTACTTGCATGTGCTGCGCAATGTAGCTTGAACTGACCAATGTCCACCCAACTGCTGCATTTGACTGACAGCACAAATGAGAGCTTGTGTTGCTTGCAGGCATAGGCAGGCAGAGGTGTCCCCTAAAAGCCAGGCCTCAGGTCAGAAGCATGCACCCTTCCCGCAGTTGCAGCAGGGCAATGCTAGTCCAGACACTTCACATGCCTTACAGCTCAGGCAAAGTGTTGGCGGCGCACAACAAGCTGCCTCTTGGCATGGCAGCGACTGGCCAACACAGCAGCAAGACAAGCACCAAGCTGCACCGATGCTTCAGACTGAACTCAGCTTCAGTCCTAAACAGCACATGCCAGCAAAGAGCTCAAGATGCTTGCGGTGTGGGAGCCAGAGTGCAGAAGCGCCGTCTGAATGCAAATTTCATCCAGCCCTGCTGAAGGATCCAGGCCCTTTGCTGTACAGTCCAGAGTGGCACGCTTGCAGAGCAGCCAAGCACACAATTGATCAGCCAGGTTGCTATGTGCGTCAGGGTCATTACTTCCCTGGTCATGCTGTCCAACATGTATCAGGGGAGAAGCAGCATGCAACACCAGCAGGTTCACTGTCTTCTGCACATCACATGCAGCCTCAGCCCCGGACGCATTTGCCCGTGCCTGTTGCTAGCCATAAGTAGCGGCGTCATGCGCATCTCAGTTACTACTGTAGTTGTGGTGGAGCTTGGAATGTGAAGAATGTGACAATCCAGCTATGGGTCACTGGTGTAACGCTTGGTGAAGTGTCGCTGCCATTGCTATGTTCACCGAGATCCGTACAGGGTACTCTCAGAGCGCCATCGCAGTTGCATGCACAGGTCAGCATGGTCACAATTCTGGAAATTATGACATACTGCTCAGTACCCAGAATGTTACAACAACAGACAGCGCACTGCCACGGTGCCGTTGCTTAAAATGTCAGTTTCTGCAGCTGAGCGATGACACACATTCTGGCGACATGCACTCTGCTAGTCACTCAAGCATGGTGTGTCGAGTCCTAGCTATCACAAATTTTCTTTAAAGCTGCTGTCATAGCGTCATACCTAGATGTACTGTGCGCACAGCTGAACTGACAGTGATGATTCTGACTACAAAGTCAGTTCATGAGAAACTGCACACTGTCGGAGATGGCAGCAGAGATGGTCAGTACATTGAAAGAAAAACAAAGCAATGTATGCCACCAACCTTGTAACATGAGGCTGAATAGCCGCTGAACGCACGACACTGGACACCCACAGACCACGTCACAAAGTTTGCTGGTGACGCAATAGTGCGTATAGACTGTTCTGGTTGCACAGCTTGAACAACAGTCTGAAGCAAACCCTACATAACACACAAAAGCATATACATTACTGCCAAGGGCCTGGGAAAATTCAAGCAAACTAATCTCACAGCTTGCTGTATGATGTTGCTTGAGTAACAAGTTGACAAGCCTTCAAGTTCCAAATGCTGACTAAGCTATGTCTGTAGATCAATGCGGTATGTCTGTATATCAAAGCTGCAATAGTGGCGTGTGCCTGAGGTTGATGAATCAGTTATTATCGCTGGCCAACCATTCAAGTACAGCGTGGACGTCAGAATCAGATGGGAAAACTGGATATATCCAATGCGCAATCAATCCATTGTTGATGATGAGTGTCAGACGCTTGACCAACTCTCCAACATCCTTGACCTTAAAGGTTGGAAGCTTCAAGGCTTTGACGAGCTTCAATTCTGTATCGCTGAGTAGGGGGTATGGCAAATGCAAGCGCTCTGCTGCTTCTGCTTGGTACAAGCTGGTCTGAGTGGACAGGCCATAGATGCGAGCATTCAGCTTTTGCAGCTCGCTGTGCTTGTCTTTGTAGCTGCATGCTTGGGGTGTACAGCCTGCAAACCAACTTGGCTGACTGACAGAAGTGGCTGCTGTGTGCATGACAGATCAGCTCAGCTTCACACAGTGTTTGTGTAGCCTTGTTGTAGCATTTTACCTCGAGCTCCTGGTATGTTGTCCCATCCATCTGGCAGAGGCACCCCAGGGCGACCTGTCATAGGATAGCAGAAGACTACTGTCATCCCGTTGAGTCCAGCAAGGTCGACTGACTGCCCGTTTGTGGCTGGCAGTGACAGGCTTGGCACGGCATGCTCTGTGAGATGCGCACAGGCGCCGTCATCTTCAGGGCGAGGCAAGTCAGGAGGTGCTTGTGAGTAGTCATGAGAAGCCATGCAGCGAATGATCCAGTGCTGATGGCGCAGGACAGGTATCAAGTTGCGGCTGGCTGCCAAGCAAGCACGAGGAATGCGGCACTTAGTTGGCACGCTGCCGAGCATGAACTTCAAGCGTGAACCTCTGGCTCTCGACGGTCTTCCTGTAGCCTGCTTTGATGGACATGTGCATGACTCAACATGCTTCATTGTGACAAGCCAAGCTGCATGTTCTGATGCTTGTAGCAGCACTGGTGACTTAATCAAAGCTGACACAACAGCAAGACTGAGGCACGCATGAGCTGTACTTGCCAAACGACAAACACTCAGCCACCAAAAGTTGCAGTGAACAAGATGAGTCTTTACATTGCAGATACAGTCCAGCAAAGGACCCTTGGCAACACCTCAATATTAAGCAGTACTGTGTCCAGAGACCTGTGAAACAAAGCGACCACTGCAGCAGGCCCAAATATCCTCTATGCCACTATCCAAATGTGCTTGGTATACATATGTATGGTTCAGAACCCTTTCAAGCCTCTGCCTGCTCAACAAGGGCAAAGTGAACTTGTGCCACAAATAGCAATCTGCATGACCACATTGCATGACACAGGACTGGCAGCAAAAGGCAAAAACCATTTGTGAAGTTCACATGCATCCCAAAGCTCTGCAAAAGCCTGATATACAGGTAGTACACGTGTACACAGCATTGACATCATTGTGAGCATCATTGTGATCCATGATGAAGAGCAGCAGTGATGCACCACTAGAGGATGTTCTTGAGGAAATGCACCATCAAGCAGCCTTGCCACAGCTAGTTTGTGGACCGTCAGAGTAGTTCAGCGCTTATAGATGCCAGAGCTGCAGCTGTTTTTGTGTGATATTGCTGATGCTTTGCGTGTGGCCAAAAGATCATTCTTGAGTACAAAGTCATTGTGCTCTCTCAACACTTGGTTCTTGGGCATCTTCTTCTTTTTGTAATCTGCCACAGCATCATAGCCAGCCTTTGGTGACCACAGTGATGCCTCTGGCTTCCTTTTAGAAACTATGTCACCCTCTGATGTTGGCTGTGACATGTGCTTGGACTGCTTCTCTGGTGTTGCCTGTGGCGCAGAATCCATTGTCAGTGATGACTTTATCAGCATTGCTGGCTGTGCTGCCAATGGCATTACTGCTTGTGTTGGTCTCTCATCAAAGATTGCCTTCTGTGCTGGTCCCTCACCTGTTGCCTTCCGTGCTATTTGTTCTGGGACAGGCCATTGGAAAGTGAACCCTGTGGAAGCTGTTGCTGTAGCGCTGGAGATTTCCTTCAAAGCTGATTGGAGTGCTGTGCTGCTTGCATCTGCCTTGACAACGGATGCATAGCTTCCTTTCACGGGCAAGCCTGACAGCTGATTGATAGATCCTGCTGCAGCCTGCAACTTACTGAGCATGCCTGACAGTGTTGCTCTTGCTGATGCATTCTTTGGATCTTCTGCCAATACAAAATCAGCTGGAACCATGTCGGCATCTCTCATGCTGTGTAGGCAGGCATACATTTGCTGTGTGATGTGCCCACGCAGTTGCTGGCTGAGAAGGGTGAATGCTTCAGGTGAAGCAGCCTTGCCACACAGGTGCATGAACAAGTCATGCACCGTGTTGATGAGGGTAGCTTTGCAGTTGGCCAGGGTCCGTCCGACAACTGTCGGCAGCAAATGCCGTTGGACCAGGTTGTCTAGACCCTCAAAGCGCTGAAGCTTGAGTGCGCTGCTGGCTGTCAGCACTTTTGCAAACTCATCCTCAAGCACAAGGAGGTACTTCTTGCTGACAACTAGATTCTGCACAGCTTGTATGACTGCCTCGTGCAAAGCAACATGTGCTGCTACCCATGCATCTGAACCCCACTTGAGCTGCTGTGCTGCCAGGACTGTGTCTAGATACTGAAGGGAGCACTTTCTGCTGCCCTGTGTAGTGTTGGGGATGGCCACATTGATACTGACATCAGATAAGGAGCTGCAAATCTCCTTGGCTTGCACCTGCAAAGCAATTACATATAGCCATCATTTGACATCGAACTCGATAGCAGATGCATGCCCTGGTATGGTGATGCAAGTCAACGTCAGTCTGACACCTGACGCACATAAAGATGCAACGCAGAGCAAACTCTCACGGGACAAGGTCTGAGTTGAAGCGTAAAGATATGCAATGCAGAGCAAACTCTGATGCGAACTCATTTGGCACCAGACTGGGTTGTACAGCATGCATGCAATGCATGCTAAGAGTGCTGTATGTGACGAGTACTGTGCAGTGCAGTGGGATGCAGTGCAGTGCAATGCAATTCAATGCTACCTGATGCACAACAATTGCCATGCCAGTCCTTCACTTATTGTTAGTCACCAGGCAGAGTTGTGAACATCACCTGACGAACACTCTGTCAGCAAATCAGCAGCCTTCACCTTGATGCAGCGCCATTTAAAGCAACGCAAAGCTGTTTCTTCTTGTGAACACTGCTGCTTACCTGACAAACAATGTATTGCAGCAGCTGAGCCGTGTCCAGCTGTTCAGGGCTTGGCCCAAGCTCAGCAACATGCTTCTCCACACTCAAAGCTGCTTCCTCAATGGATTGCACCACTGCTGGTATCCAGCTTTTGGTGATATGTTCTGAAAACATGCTGTCAAGTTTGACAATGAGCTGGGCTGTGGTGGTGTTCTCTCTGAGGTGCTGTTGAAGGATGTCTGGAGCGTAAGCATCAGCAGGGTCCTCCAACATAGTGTTGAAGATTGCTTGCTCTGCAGTCTCCGCTTCCAACAAGCTAACCTTGTCATGATGCAATCTGTTGACAACTGCCACTCAGCCAGCTGATGCAGACAATTCTGCCATCTCCTCAGATCTCTTCAACACCCTCTCAAAGATGTGCTCAACTGTGGATTCCTCATCTCTGATCAGGTCTGCCTTTGTCAACGCCAGAATGGTGCTGCCAAGCTTGTTGGCGTCTCTGACCATCTTGAGAGCAATGCTGCTGTCCAAGCTGGGGGTTGTCGCATCCACGACGCACAAAACCAAGGTGTTGTCAGCTTGGAGGTAGCTCTCAACTAGCTGAGTGGTCTGCTCATGCAGGTCTGGGGGGAAGAGCTGAATGCCTGGGAGGTCAACCAGCTCAATTGTTGGCACATTAGTCTGCAAAGGCACACAGCTCAACACAGCCTTGTCAACAGCAAACTATGTAGTGCACAGAGCAATGATTGCAAGGACATGACGGCTTATGTTTGAGGTTTTGTCATGCTGGTCAGCAGCTGAACTAGAGAATGCTGTCTTGCAGCTGTGCTCAAGAGGATGTGCCAGTGTGTGCCATTGCTTTGCAAATGCAACAGCTGCCTTAACGCCATGGTCATTGACAGGTTGCAGCAGTCAAGCCTTGTGAAGCATAGCAACATGTGCAGGCTTAGCGATGTGTATGCACCTGACACTCAACAAATTCGAATCAAGGGCTGTTTTGCCGCTGCGGACGATGTTATTATATAATGGCAAGCAAAACAGATCTTTGACCTGACGTCAAGCTCGCAAGACATTGTGACAATGCAGCATTGCAGAAATGCTGAGAGGTTGTAATATGCAGTTCCTTGAACTGGACATGAGACAAACTTGCCTGACTGATTTTGATGACTATCTCATCCCCACTGATGGCAGCCAATGGCTCCATGATCTTGTTGACTTCACCTTGAATAGCATCTGTGTTTGCAAGCTCAGCTGTATGACCTTGGTATTGGACTTGCACTGAGGCTGCATGACTTGATGAAACGTGGTTGAGCTGCAGCTTTACTGGCTGCTTGATGCAGAGGTCCCTGTGTCTGGGAAACACTGAGCATTTTGTGATGTTCTCCAGCAGGCTGGATTTGCCTGCGCTTTTGCCTCCAATGACGACCACCCTGGGCAGCTGATTGCCTGATGCGATGCAGGCAGGAAAGCGCTGACGTCCTTTAGCGCGGTTTCAAAGCGACCGAAGGAGCTGCTCCTCACTGAGTCAGCTGCTTGAAAATGGTGTCCCCTTCAAAAAGTGGCGAGTGCTTTCTGATGTACGGCTGCCGGAACTTGGATATGGCTGACCCTGCACAGTAACAGCGTCGTGCGTCAGGGCACAAGGCCATTCACTGAGCGGCACACCAGCCAAACGCAGCTTGTGGCAAGAGCAAACATGATGTGAGCTGCCAGAGAGCCAGCGGCGGAGCAACAGAGCCATGCAGACCTTCGGCTGATCTACAGAATATTCCTATAAGGCTCCCCTAAGGCCTTGGACTCCGACTTTAGTGTATTGCTTTGGCGACTTCCGTCAACAGCAAAGCGCACGAGACATTTCGTCAAGCCGATCTTGCAGTGATGAAGGACAGTCGCCAGTGCTCGTCCCTACAATTAGCTTTAAAGCAGAAGCGCTAGCGCTGTGCTGTTACTGTAGCAGAGGAAGCCTGGCGAGGAATGATGATGATGCACAATGTAGCTAGTCGTGTCATCCAATGGTGACGCACTGCAACAGGATCAGACAGCCGATTTGTAAACGGGGTTGTAACTCCAGCCAATGTGCTGCTAAAATAGGCATTGGGCAGGCTAGCTTTGCTTCAACATCGAGTCGAGCACGTTCTAAATCAGCATCTTGCTAGTAATTGCTATACAGTAGATGTACAAACGTTTTTGTTAGCTCCAAACCACAGCTAGCTCAAATTTCAGGCAGTGTAGCACGGCATTGGCAAGTGACACCCTTCAACACCTCACGTCAACAGGGCTGACGCCATTTTGGGGTTGATGCATCAATCAACAGCACCTTTGATCTGGTCTATGATGATCAATATCAAGACGAGTACTTCATGACACAGTAAGCCTTGAAGGACAGACTTATTGCATAAATTACTGACAGCAGCTGACAGACTCCTGCCTCATACTCTGACAATTAAAACAAAACATGTGCTGAATCTGGACTGTTTGCATTTGTGCAGTGTCACCGCCGCCGTCTGTTGCTGTCAACATCCATTTGAGACGAGCTTTCAGGTGAGTCTGCTGCATGATCTGGCATTCCATCTTGCACATATTCTGTCTGCTCGCCTTCAGTGTCTATCACTGCCCCTTCTGACTGGGAGTGAGGCAGCCCCATCTTCTTTGCCACCTCACTCACAAAAGTCATGGTTAGGTCTGGCTGGGCTTGTGTCAGGGTCTTGAAGGAGCTGGTGACCTGCAGCAAATCAGACAGCCAAAGGATGAGTAGCTGTGCCAGGCGTTGGCAACCAGATTCTGTGTCTGAGAGCAGGAATGCCTTGTCATGGTCAGTTGCATCCCAACTTGCAACACAGCACAAGCTAAAGCATTGTGAGAACCATGCCATACACTGCAACAAGCGTATGGCGTATAGCGTCCAAAAGCGAATGCTACATCATGTGATGCATCATGAAAGCTTCATCCCTCTAGATCAAGCTTGGAACTTGTCAAAAATGTCACACAAGCATGCGCAGGTACGAGTGTGCATCTGCATTTGCATCTAAAGCACAAATGCAGCCGATGCAGCTACTGCTTGAGCTTGCATGCATATGACACCAATCAAGACGTTAAGAACGTGTTGTGCAGTCACTCTACTCACCACAACATTGGGCAGGCAATCTCCAGCAACTTCCATGCACACAGTGTGCAGCTCTGCACTGTTGCGCTCATGTGCTACCTGTATAGCAACGCCATTTGCCTGATGTGACTAATGAAAATTGCATGAACATGGATGAGAAGCAGATAGACTCTGTTGTGCATATAGCATCACAAGCTGCCAAGCACCTACACATGCTCAAGAGGCTATCTTCATGCAGTGGCCCTGCCAATGTGCTGCGCTTTGATTTGTAAATCAATCAACCAAGCCACCTTTCAGAGCTTAAAGGCACTGGGTTCCTTTGCCTTGGACGAGTAAAGCAACGACAGCATTGGGCATGTGTATGCTCAGTTGCATTTACTCTTGTGTTGCATCCAAAAGCAAGGTCGCAGATGTCACCTGGAGCAGAGGTGCCACATCCACAGAGCAAGTGATCTTCTTGAAGATCTGCACGCACTCTTTGAGAAGACCAGACACATCGTACTTGTCTGCAGCCTTGAACAGCTCCAACACCTGCACGTACACCATAGCTTTGCGCACAGCTGCACTGAAAGGTACACATGCTTCCCACCTGCTGTCACACACAAATGTGGGTGAAACAAGCTTGGTGCAAGAAGAGTGTGTAGCCAATGTAAGCAAGCTAATGGCAGGGCACATCATACAACCAGTTGCTACACTTGCACGCTGTCGTGAGCAGTGCCCATGGTGTGCTTGATACACTTTTGGTTGTGTGAGAGCCACATGGATCTTTGATGAACCATGCTGCAAGACACTGTAGAAAGGCTGTTCTGCCGTTGTTAGAACGACAGTGCATGAGCATACCTTGGCATGGCTGATGTGCTCAAGATCCAGCTCAAGGCAGCCATACATGTATTGCAGCATCCAGGAGATTGTCTCAAAGTCAAAGTCTGGTATATGAACTTCACTGGTCTCCACCTGCATCAACAAATGAAATGTCGAGGCAGCACAAACAATGTAGCATGGCAAGGACAGAAAATTCACAAGTGCTAGCAGTGAGGGATGGCAAGGCGATGCATATAATACAGCGTGACAGAGGTGCATGAGCGCGTCCACCGCCTGTCTCAGTGCTCGTGCACAAGCAAAAGGTTTGTGTCAGTGCTCAAGCACAAGCAGAGACTTTGCTCAAGCACGAGCAGCACCTGCGTCAGTGCAAGCTCAAGCAAGACCTAGATTGGTGCTCACCTCTTTCATGGAATGATTCCACATGCGGTCAAACATGGTCGAGTGGGTTGCTAGGACATGTCTATGGGCTGGAATTTCCCTATCTTGCACAACTAGGGTTACATCGCTCAAGTGTGTGCTGTTGTACAGCTCCATGACGCTGTTGAGCATCTGGACTTTGCCGGTAGGTTGCTGTTGTTGAGGTGGGGACTTCCACCATAGGATTTCGACTGCTTTGCTCATGAGATCACAGCTGAGGTGGACAGGCTCTTCTGAGGGTATGCCAAGCCTGCCTCCCACAACTACCATGCAGTCCTGCGTAGCATGCAGGAGTCAGGACGAGTGCGTGATGCGGATAAATTGCATGAGCCTGACGCCAGCAAATCTTTCTCAAGGCATGCCTAGCTTGCCTTGCACAATTATCATGCAGTACTATGCAGCAGCAATATGATTGAGGGTCAACAGCCTAAACCCTGCAATCATTGCTCAAGCTCAGCAGTGCTGCTTGATCAGTAGGGCCCATAAATGCTACTTGACAAGCTTGAGCATGATGTTCATCGTGAAAATGCTGAGCACTCACTTACATGCCCAACATGCACAGCTCAGCAGTGCTGTTGGATCAGCAAGGCTCAGATGTGTTGCATGATGTGCTGGAGCACAGTGATAAGCATTGACAGGGCGACCAGCGACAAACATGTCGAGGACGGTACATGGCTTGATCATGTGAATTGACTGAAATTGGGCAAAGAGATGCAGACCTGGAGTCCAAGGGCCTTCTGCCATTCCCTGGCTTCTGGCACACACCCCTCTGCCATCAAAGCACTCCATCTGCAACAGTTCCCAAAAAGTCATTGTTGGGCAGCACTATATGCGCAGAACTTTAAACCTAAAGTCTCGAGCTGCAGTGCTGCCAAAGACTTGACCGCTGCAAGCATTCATCCTGAATGGTCTAGATGAACAGTTGGTCACAGCTTGTGACACATTGCTGAGGCGATGTGCAAATGCATCAGCTGGACAATCACTGCATAGCCTCTGAAGTGCATGACTTGGTCACATTTTGTCCAAATTAAGTTGACGCCCACATCTAGGTTTGTACTGATCAATGTTTGCGGCAATTTCTGGTGGACTGACCAGTGTAGAGACTGTAATTTGGGCAAGCTCACCTCCATGTGTTGAGGTCAAGAACATAAGTCTGGTTTTGGACATTGAATTTGCTGGATGGCGCAGGAATGCGGCCTCCATGCAAGATCCACCTGTTCTCCACCACGGCAGAGCTGCAGTGCACTCTGAAGGGAGGTAGGCTGCCTTTGCACAACACTTGCTGCCACTGAAAGGTTGTCAAGTCCAACTGCCAGATCTGTAAAGCAAGTTGCACAACTTGAGATATATGCACAGGTGGAGAGCTGCGCTCTTGTGTTGTTTATGATATCTGTGTGACTTAGACTTTGAAAAATTCTTCAGTTGAAGCGTAAGCGGGGACACCTTGTGGCACAGCAAGCACTGCAAGGATGCCAATGTACAAGTGCAACTGAAGACAACACAAGCAATATGCATGTCTGCTGTGTTATTGCACGCAAGCTGGCTTGCATTGAGGGTGGCAAGCACCTGCAGCGCAACAGCTCGGCAACACTGCGATGAACAGCAGTTCTGATGGCCACCTGCAATGTGACGCATCTGATTCTTGGCAAGGGCTATTCTAAGATGATGTAGACCGCAACGTGCGGGCTGAATTTTGGCCCAAGGCTTGACACTGTCATGTATGCATGCCAAAAGTCAAGGGAATGAGCTCACCGCAGCAAAGCTTTCTTCTGTGCTGTTGGTGTGATGGGTGCCGTATGCATACATGTACTTGCCACGCTTGATGGCATGACCAAACGTCCATTCAGCACTGCCTCCGCTGGCTATCCTACAAGACCATTGCCGCGCCTCAAAGTCAAAGAACCAGACCTTCTGCATTTGCGGCCCGCCTGTACAACAAACCAACAGGGTAATAGATGTTGTCATTGAGGGCCATTTGAAGGACAAAAGGTATGGCTCAACACATGCAGAGGTATATGTCAAAACAAGAAGCGCTGATAGAGCATGTTGAGGCTGGTCTGCCTGAATGATCACTGCAAAGTATTCCATTTTCTGCCAAGAAAGTGAAGTGCCGTTTGGCCAAAAAAAGCTCAGACATTGGGAGCAGCAAGGCATATGCCTTGACAGGAAGGCAAAACATGATCTTCAGCTCTTGCACTTTGAGGATGTCAGTCTCAGAAATAAAGCGAGACCATGCAGATGAGATGCTGCCTTGTAACAGCAAAAAGATGTAGGAAGCGGTCAATTCTGTAGAGTGGACACCACGGAGACTTCAGATCTCCTGCAGTCTGCGCAACGATCACCACACAGAACTTATTGCCATATACATCCTTGTGCTGTACCAGGGCAGCTTGGAGCCTGCTGATTTTGCTCACCCTGTCAGGTGAGCAGGGTGCAGCAACGTCTCTTGTGCATCTTCAGATGTAAGGCAGAATATAAATAAAGTAGAAAATTGCATAAAAACATTT
The DNA here is from genome assembly GCA_002118135.1 of Trebouxia sp. TZW2008. NCBI lineage: Eukaryota > Viridiplantae > Chlorophyta > Trebouxiophyceae > Trebouxiales > Trebouxiaceae > Trebouxia > Trebouxia sp. TZW2008. The sequence goes on along the minus strand of BDIU01000058.1, from coordinate 47,719 downwards.
GCCTAGCAGAACTTTCACAGGAAAGCACACAAAAATGAATTGCATTGTAACCCATGAGCACTTTTGCCATCAACAAGGCAGGTCCCTCCTGACCTAATGCAGAGAGGTTTGCAAGGGTCAATGAGCTGTCAGATACTCAGACCAGTCCACACTGAGGCTTTTATGATCAACAACGCAGTCTGAGCTACTTTTGAATTCCTCCATGAAGGCTTTGTGAAGGACAGCGAGGCGTCAAATACACAAAAGAACCCTTACCAGACACAACGAGCCTCTTGCCATCAACAAGACAATCTAGGTTTTTTCTTGCCACATGCAGAAAGGCGTTGTAAGGGGCAACAAACTCTCAAATACCCAGAAGAGTACTTACCAAATACAATGAGCCTTTTGTTGTCAACAAGGCAGTCTAGGTTCCTTCTGGCCTCATGCAAGGATGGGGGCTCTCCTCTCACATCCTTTTCAACCCATCGGTACCTCATCAGATCACAGCAGTACACTCTGCGCATGTTGTGGTTGCGAGGCCCTGGGAAAACCCACAGCTCGTCGCCGTACACAGCAGAATAGTGGCCTGCTGTCTGCTTTGGGGGCAAAGCGCCTCTGCACAACAGGTTGGATGTGAGCTGCCATGAGACGTTACTTGCAGATTGCAATGTCCAGCGCTGAAGAGAATGCTGTACCAGGGCTTGTTCAGATCGATTGCATGCAACTGCCATTAGACGTCATGAACAGGGAAGACCCAAAGCTTGGTGCTGTACACAGCAATACAGTGACCTGCTGTCCAATATGCAGGCACAAAGCTAGGATGAGATCTGGATTGTGCTGATCTTTGCCCCTTTGCCATGCTCACCGCCGGATGAGATGCCAAACAGCAACTTGTGAAAGCTGTCCAGGCACAGATGCTGTTAATGGCATTATGAGCAGGTATGAAACAAGCTACTTTGCTTTTGAAGCCTGCTATCATTTGCTGACAGCCAATCTGAAGCACCTGTGTGTGATAGGTTCAAAGCCAACGTCACTGCTTAGGTTCCATCGCCACATGGACATATGCTCTGCCCTTTCATCATCCATTCCACCAAATACATAAATGCAGTTGTTGTGAGTGGCCATGCTTGCACCAGCACCCACCATTTCTGCAACATCAAGGTGTGATGTTCGTGTGGCAACAGGGGCTCTTGCAGAATGTTATGCAAACATTGTCGAGGCTCTACAACGCCGTACCACAGTGAAAGTCTGCAAGGTCTCCTGACTCCCACTCCCATTCGCATATCTCGGCTTGCAAAGCTGACTGCAAGCGTTCTGCAAGCTCGTCTTTTGCACCCACAGACGGTAAACCACGATTGGCGAGGAGCAGCTCGATATCCTCTGGCCTCAGGTGTTCTAGCACTGCACTGATCATCTGAGCTCCGTTGACTGCCATTACCGATGTTGCAACGAACAGATCAAGACTCTGCTGCCTGCCTAAGGTCGGCTACGCAAATGCAGCGAAGTGAAAATGCGAGGAGGTCGCGCGTTCGGGACCTGAAGAGTTCCGGAACGCGGTCCCCCTCACAGTCGACAAGTCACGGATTAAAGCGAAGCTGACATGCCATACTATTTGCAGCGCTGTCTTTTTCTTTTTCCAGGTCAGTCAGCTTCTGTAAACTCACTTAAAGCGAGCGCTTCTCAGAAGGTGGAGCCCGAGAAAACGCCAGCTGCTGCTGCGCTGCTGAGCATGCTTTGCATTCGTCCCTACATCTTCTTGACGGTGTTAGGGCAAAGCTGCTGTGGCAACTGACAAGTGTGCTGCACGCTGCGACGGTCGATACGGGCCTCACTGTGCGCTGGACCAGTACGTTCATGAGGAACATCATTACCGCAAGCTCGTGCTGATACACAGTCAGGATGGTACAGGCCGCGAAGGCCTCGGACCTCAATCCAGACTTCTCCTTTGACTTTGCAAGCGGATATGCCGCCGCGCAGGCGCCTTGGGAGTTGTCAGGTATAGATCATTCCCGCGCGAAGGTCTTCGCTGTACACATGGATTCAGTGTTCGACACATTGACCGCTGGTCTGCAGGTGCTGCAAGCCAGGCCGTGCCTACGATCGGGTCCAACCTTGACGATAAGATTCAACAGCGGGTACTCGCCCGCAAGCAAAGGGGAAGCGGCAAGCACACCCCAGAGGTAAGACAACACAGCGTCTTGCAGGCACAGAAACTGCGCCTACCTGCCTGCTAGAACTTGACATTTTGTTGGTTACTTTGCATGAAGACCACAGTCTCATGTCAATTGCCCTGCAGAGTGGAGGTAATGCAATTCCTCTGGGCAAGCGCAAGTGCGCCAAAGCACAAGCAAGCCCTGAAGTGAGCTCTTCTGGCAGCGACAGTGACGAGCCTCTGCCTGGCGAGGTAGACAGCGATGATGCCAATGGGTCAGGCTCAGACAGTGATAGCGACACCAGCCTATTACAGATGCCAGAGAATTCTTCCAGTGATGGCAATGCTGAAGACTCAGAAGCGGATAATGCCAGTGATTCAGATGAGGATGTCCCTTTAGCTGCTGAACAGCAGGGTGCTGCGTCCAGGCAAAAGCTGATACCAGCTGTCCTGCAGCCAAACAAAAACGCTCAGCAGCAAGCTGCAGCACAAAGCATGCAATTGGCTGACGATGGGGCATCCAGCGATTTTGAAAATGATGCCGATGCCAGTGATGATGATGGTGATGATGATGCAGATGAGGTAGCAGCATCAGCAGCTGCTAGGCGTAACAGCCATGCGGTAAGGGTTGTATACATGCTCTGCGCAACTGCACAAGTTGAAATTTCGTAGTCGTAAACGTTTTTGCCTTTAGATGAGTATAGCTCGCGTTTTCAATGCATTTGAATGTCCGTGTGCAATTCGCTTTATCGCATGCAATGTTAGTGCAGATGGCATCGCATGCCTCCTGTTCCACTGCCAGATGTGGCTGAAAGCACCTCCTGTCAAAATGCAATGTCCAAACACAACATGACTTGGCGCACTGATGTACTTGCAGTCAGCTGGGCCCAGTGGCAAATCAGGCTACTTTGCTCAGACTCCAGAGGGCACCCGCTTCTCAGCACACAGCTTTTCTGACCTCAACCTGTCAAGACCGCTCATCAGAGCCTGTGAGGCTTTGGGCTACACGAACCCTACACCTATTCAGGTAGGGAGCCAGCCAACCATATTTGTACATTACCTACTATCAACCTGCAATTGTAAGTTCCTGTAGAGGAAGGGTGCTTAGCTGTCTACATAGCAGAAGATGACTTTGATGGATTCCCCTTTGCTAGCCTTTCAGGCTGTGAGCATTACCTCCATCACTGATGCTGTCTAGGCGCAATCCTGCGCAGTCTGTAGTCTGTCACGTGTATGTACATGTTTCTGCTTGTTTGCAACACGTCAAGCCAGACTGCAATCCAGCTTTGCATAGGCAGTCAGATGCGTTTGAGAGCAATGGACTGCTACAATAAGCAGCTGGCAACCTTGAGGATGCGTCTTTGCCTGTGCATCTGCAGCATTGTGCCACGTGTCATGATGACTCACCATTTGGTCAGTATGTGCTGATGTTGTCAGTCCCTGCAGACTGATTTAGATGTTGCAACACAGTAATGTATGTTGCATTGTAACAAGCAAAAGATGAGACTTGATGGATTCCCCTTTGCTAGCCCTTGGGCCGTGAGCATCTCTCCATCTCTGATGCTTGCTGTTTGATGGTCAACTGCCTGTGCTGCTAGTGCATACCTGCTGTGATGCATTTTCCTGCTCACGATTTGCTTGTATAATTTTGGTCATACACATCAACAGGCTCATCCTTTCCATACACTTGTCCATATGCTTCGGAAGATGCAGCAGATCTTAGCTTGGATATATCTTGCCCTGCTTGAGGCACACAAGCATATCTTGTTTCCACATTTGGGGCATACCAAAACCTGTTGACATGCTGGCTTGTGGCAGCATGTTGCCGGCAGCAGCATGTGACGCGCTGTTATAGACAGGCAGCATTTGAATAGCAGCAGCATGTGATGAGCTGTTTAGACTGAGGCGTCCAGCCCCACTGTGGCAATGCGCCGTCACTCACGTCTTCCACCTCCTGATGCTCCCTGCCCCTGCCTTGCTTGCTCTTCATTGCATGGAATTTCTGTTGGCTGCAAACATTGGCCGAGCGCACAATCAGAAGAGAAATCCTTCAAGCCCTTTATACATGCCCATGCAATGTGCCTTCCAAGCTCTTCATACTTTGACGTTGTCAGGCTGTCCTTGCAATTGGTAATCCTGACACAGTCAGCAGCGCTTGAAGGGATGCTGCTTTTCAATGCTTGGCACTTGCGTGATATAGCATTCGAAGCTGCAGCTTTGGCAGCTGCCTGTCAGAGGCAAAAGCATGTCAGATGTCTCAAGTGGTTTGCGGTGCCGCAGGCGGCGTGCATACCTTTGGCATTGACAGGGCGTGATGTGTGTGGCAGTGCTATGACAGGTAAGCATTTATCTGGCTGGACATTTCAGTGCAGCTATTATTCTGCCCTGCTTATTGATTGATGCACTGTCTTCAAGGATCTGCCAACATGCGACCACTATTGCCGTATTAGACCTGCTGTTCTTCCCTTCGCAATTAGTCAGGTCAGATGGCTGAAGTATGCCATGCCTGGATCAGACCGTCCTTTACAGTGCTGTGAAAATGCAGGTAGGGTTCTTCAGCTTGCATCCGCACGTTTTGTGACTGGTTATACTCTGACTTGCAGGCTCTGGCAAGACAGCAGCCTTTGCACTGCCCATCCTGGACCGGCTGCTGTACCGGCCCAAGAGGGTGGCTGCCATCTATGCCCTGGTCCTCACCCCCACCAGAGAGCTGGCTGTGCAGGTGGGCATGTCTATCATTACTAGCATGCTGGATTGCAACTGGTCCTGTTGGCACAGATGCTTCACTGGCATTTGTGCAGCATGCATTGTCTGCAATGCATCGTGCAGTTGACCATTGGCCGGTAAGCCTTGTGTTTCCAAACATGCCATGCTTAAACAGTCATGATGCTTTGGGTTGGTGCTTCATCAGTTGTGATCATCAAAGATTCAGATTTGTGCTGTCCTATCAAACGTCTTAATTGGAATGTATGTTCTGTCTCTACTGCTCAGACAAACTGTCACGAAGTAGATGTCACAAACAAGCACTTGTTTGAGTGCAGTGATGAGGCTTGCAGGTGCACAGCATAAAAGACCCAATCGCACAAAATGTCACAAAATAGATGTTTCAAACAATCATGTGTTGACCTGGGTGCGCTGATGTGATTCGCAGGTGCACAGCATGATAGAGAAGCTGGCGCAGTCAACAGACATCAGGGCGGCGCTGGTGGTGGGCGGCCTCTCCATGCAAGTTCAAGCCTCCACTCTCAAGACCAGCCCTGAGATTGTGGTGGCCACACCAGTAAGCCTCTCAGCCCACTCGTCACCAATCTGCACCTGATGCGCATGTTAAATGAATTCCAAACTTGTACGTTTGTTTGTACTGGGATGGGAAAATAGGCATCTGTGCTTGCTCTTGCTGACATTGGGTGTTGCACAATCTGGCACGAGTGCTAGCTGTGTGACCATGCATGTGCTCTCGGCTTTGCAGGTGCGTTCTATTGACCATGTGCGCAATATGTAGTCTGCGTCATCTGGTAGGAAAGTTGGTGAATCATGTGGGCTTGGTTGTGCAGGGACGGTTGATAGATCATGTGCGCAACACACAGTCAGTGGGGCTGGAGGACCTGCAGGCCCTAGTCCTGGATGAAGCCGACCGCCTCCTGGAAATGGGCTTCATGGAAGAGGTCTGCTTTTCCTGTTTTTTGCTGTATCTGACTCAAGTGCTCTGTTTGAACGCAGTTGCACTTTCTCTTTCATTGAGCCCGCTTATGACTGCCTTCTGGAGGTGAGCTCCATGGAAAAGGTCATCTCCTCTTCCTGCTCTGCTCTGCTCAATCAAATGCTCCGCTCATATTCTCTGGTGAACTGTCCTGCTGAGGCTCTGCTCAGTGCCTTGCTGAAGTGCAATGACGGCCTTTCCAGTGTTGATGCTGCTTGTGTCTGCCAGCCTGAGAATCAGGGCTACCAGTATGGAGGAGCTCAGTCTCCTCAGAGTATATTTTGGTCACAGGATTCAGATCTCATCCTGGGTTACAGTTGAACATGCTTGCCCAACCACTGCTGTGTTTGCTCAACTGCTCTGCTGAACTGCAACGGCATCGTCTCTTTGCACTGAACACGTTCAGGGCTTCTGAGATGGGCCGCATTGAGATCAGCCACCCCACACCTGCTGCTTTGTGCTTAAGTGCTCTGCTGAAGTGAGCCAAAGAGAGATGGCAAGCTCTGCGTCGAGTGTGCTTGTGACTGCCTGCTGTATTGAAGTATCTGCTGGTATGCAATGTGAACAATGACTGGCAGGGTTGCTCTCTAAGCCTAAAGCCATTGTACCAGATGACTTCTCGGGCAAAGGACACATACATGGATGACAATAGATAACAGCGCAAATTCCGAAAGCTTGCACATATGTCTGCTAGCATCGGTGTTCCTGATACCTAGTGCTATGCCTTTTTGATCAACGAAGGCGCAGTACAAGGTATTTGGGACACCGGTGGGAGTAGATCTGCCTGCAAGCTGCAAAATTCTCATTGTTCTCCATGTCAGCCTGGGATACTAGGTGGCATCTTCTTCAATTTGGCATTTTTTGGCATTGAAATGTGCAGAGCACTCCAGTCTACTGCAATCATGACCAACTCCCTAGGACACTTGCTGATTTGTTAATTGCAACTAAGGCTGCAAATGACTAAGTAACAAAAGGCACTGGGACGCGACGTCTCTCAACATGCCATGCTTTGAGATTGGCTGAGGGTTTGCTGTCATAAACAACATCTGCCTGACATTGCAACAAAAGTGATTGCCAGCTACATGATTTGCTACAGTAATGAAGATCAGGGATGCTGTGAGACTGACCCTGCACATCTGTTGCGACCTTGCATCAGGCATTACTTGCATACAGCCCTTTGGCAGAGGATTTGTTTGTTGATACAGATCAGGGAGGTTGTGAGGCTGGCCCCACGTAAGCGCCAGACTCTGCTGTTCAGCGCCACAATGACAGAGCAAGTACAGCAGCTCATCACCATGTCCCTTAAGTCCCCTGTCAGGCTTGCAGCAGACGTTGCTGACACCGCCCCTCAAGAGCTCAAGCAGGAGATTGTGCGCCTCAAGGTAAAGTTCACTCTAGGCCTGAACCCTTTTTCTACTTTGCCTCTGTGGTGTTTTACTGCTTTTTGGTCCTTGAGTCGTGTCCCTCAGGTCCTTCCTTGGGCTGTCTGCGACTGCTGCTGCTGCTGCTGCTGCGCCTGTTGACATTGTGGCTCCAAATCTCAGGCAGGAGAATGAATTTGTGGCATCAAAAATAAATTTGTGTTGTAAAAGTCATTTGCTCATCCCTGCCTGATTGAGTTCTGCTGCAGTGCTGCATGGTTTCCCTACCTCAAGGATTGTGCGTATGAGTCCAGGCACTTGTTCCCGCACTGCTGCATGCTGGTGGCAGATGGTCTTGGCTGATGCAATTCTGACACATGTGCAGGGCAGCCGCATTGGCAACAAGCAGGCAGTGCTGGTCACCCTGTGCAGCCAGTCCTTAAATACCGGAAAGACCATCATGTTTTTCAGGACCAAGCAGCGTGCCCATCTGGCCAAGATCCTGTTTGGCTTAGACGCTGCATTTGCAGCTCCAAATGCTGACTTCAAGTGATCACACAGCTGACACAGTCCTGGCACACGTGTAGGGCACTCGCATTGGCAACAAGGAGGCAGTGCTGGTCACCCTGTGTAGCCGCTCCTTCAACAACGGCAAGACCATTGTGTTCTTCAGAACCAAGCAGCGCGCCCACAGGGCCAAGATCCTGTTTGGCTTAGTGGGATTGCCGCCCACTGCAGAACTGCATGGCAACATGAGCCAGTCTGCTAGGCTGGAGTCCCTTGACAAGTTCCGCAAGGTATGTTGTGCCTTTGACTTGAGTCGCTTTGTGCACTCGCCTTGAGTGTGACTGGGCCTCTGCATGTGACTTGGCGAGATTGACGCCCACTGCAGAGCTGCATGAAAACTTGAGCCAGTCTGCTAAGCTGGAGTCCCTTGACAAGTTGCGCAAGATGTGTTATGCATTTGACTTCAGTCAATTTGTGCGCTTGCCTCGGTTGTAATCTGGCCAACATTCTGTTTGGCCTGGCGTGGCTGCCCCCCGCTGCAGAGCTGCATTGCAATATGATTGAGTCTGCCAGACCCAGATCCTTCACACAAGTTTTTTGCAAGGTGGGTTGTGCACATGCCTTGGGTGTTGCAGAGTGGGTGCTGTGCAGGGGTTGCTTAGCATGCCTCTGGACCATGCAAGGTATCAGAAGTGTTTATCATATGGTCATGGGGCATACTGATGTCTCAAGATTGAATTTGGCCAAAGTACTCAGCAAGTGACAAGCTGGTGACGACCTACCTCATGTATTGCTTATGTCGAGCTCGACTGCCAAGCTTGTCATGACAACAAGATGCAGTTTCAAGTTCATCCTTCCTGCGTTACAGGGTGAGGTCGACTTCCTGCTGGCCACTGATGTGGTAGCAAGAGGGTTGCACATTCTGGGAGCGATTGTTTCAAGGTTGATCGTCAATGCTCGCATGACAATAACACCGACAATGATGTGCGAGACATGGTCATCTCTGACGCACAGCATGAGATGTTATTTGCTGTGCAGGGTGAAGTGGGCTTTCTATTAGCAACTGATGTAGCAGCAAGAGGATTGGACATCCTGGGAGTGGAGGCAGTCATCAACTATGACTCACCAGCCAGCCTGGCGTCATACCTGCACCGCATTGGCCGTACTGCCAGGGCAGGGCGCCAGGGCAGGGCAGTTAGCCTCATTGAGGACTCTGACCGAGCCTTGGTAAAGGAGGTGAGCAGATCCAAAGTCCTCTCACCACTTCCTCTGCAATGAAGAGCCTCTGCAGTAAGCTTGTAGCTTCAGCCTGTTGTGGCATGTCGTCATGCCGACGCAAAAGGTCGCTAGAGACTTTGAGTGTCAAGTCAAGTCTGCGGCATGCATGCCAGGGAGATAGCATATACCTGCTTGTGCTTTTGTTTATGCCAGGCAGGTCTATAATCCTCCCCACAGCATTTCGGTAAGGTTGTATCAGCCCCCTGATAGCTCACAGGCGCTGACCTTGAGGGTTGAAACCTTACACACATACAAACCTGAATGTAATTCCTAGCCTCTGCAGCTGTCAGAGCACAGGCTTCACACACAAAAGCTTTGTATGTTGTTGGTCTGGTTGAGTGTGCTAGAGACGCTTGTTGAGATCTGGGAAGGCTTTTGGTGTCATGTTGCAGGACTGTTGACGCCACGGAACTTGCCTGGTCTCAACAAGCGTCCCTAGCACACTCGACCAGACCAACAACATCCAAAGTCTGCATAGCCAAGTTTGAGTTTGTGTTGGTCTGCAGCTGGCGTGCCTTCTGTTGGCATTTTTGTCCAAGCATCAATTTTTTGCAACCTCAGCTGGAGTTTTGTCAGCAGCTCTTGCGTTTCTACAGGATGCAGGCAAATCCCAATCCAAGTCGACGTTGACTAGCAGTGCCCATTGCCCATGTACAGAATTGATGACAGAAAGCGCGCTCAGCTGCTTGAGTTGTGATTTGTTGCAAGCAGCAGCAACATCGAGCTTAATCAGATGATGTAGACACAGATGTTATGTACAAATCTGCCTGGAGGCAGTATGCCTTCAGTCTTTAATCAAAACCTGACAACAGTCATCTGCACAAATATTGGGGAGCTAACTATCCCCACCTGAAACAAAAAATTTGGGCTGGGGCTGAAAGCTGTCCAAGACAAAAGGCAAGGCTTATCAGCCGCGGGTCTCACTTGCATAGAGGCCTGTGGTTAAATACCTCTGCAACACACTTTAGTTTTGAGCAGCAAATCAAGCATCACGTGCTTGTGTTATTGGCGTCCTTGACACCTGAGTCATACACATAGAGTCCACATGTAAGGCAGAGCTTGTGTATAATGGTTCTAGGGTGCAATTTGAATGCAAGAGAAGCACATGATTCAGCTTTCCTCTACTCTGGCGCTGGACGCAGCCACATGCATATCACCTGATTGGATAGATGAGCTGCACCGTCTGGATGAGCCGATGGGTTCTGTGCTTCAGACGGTGTGGCACATGTGTCACAGCCACAAAGCATGCTGATGGTCTGCAAAGTTGTTATGCTTTGCAGTCAGCAAGTCCAGGTTTACTCTGGACAGTCCATTTCCTCTGTGTGTGTCATAGCCTGTTGCCATCAGACAATCGCTGCATTGGCTTTGCCACACATGTCTTGAACTGCTGTTAACACATGCAGGTGGTGAAGAAGTGCAAGGTTCAGTTACAGAACAGGCTGGTGCCCGATGGGCCCGTCCAAGACTGGCTGAGGCGCATTGAGGGCTTGCAACCAGACATTGACAGGGTACTTCAGGTGGGGCCTATGTCCACAACATCATCTTTATGTGTTGCATCACGTCCATTGGCGGGCCCATGAGGTTGTTTATGCTCTGACCGGCTGACATTGACAAGGTACTTCAGACAAGGCCCTGTATGCAGCAAACTGCCTCTATGCCTTGCATAGCGCTTGTTGGCAGAGCCGCAAGATGATGCTTGACCTGGTCAGCAGTCAGGGATGTGTCACAGGATTCCATATGAATGGTGTGCACAAAGCTCGACAGTGGAGTGCACTTCATGCAGATTGTGACGAGCTGCAGATTGCTGGCAGGCTTGTGTCATAGGTAGCTTAGATTTTGCAGCGTGTGCATCAATCGTTCATCCATCGAAAATGTGTGCCAGACAGGCTCAGCAGGCCCAGCTAGGCCAAGCTTGAGTGCATGGTTCCAGAAGATCATGCGCACAGTCCAGTACTGGAGCAGGCACTGGACTGTACGCATGATCTTCTGGAACCATGCACTCAAGCTTGAAGGCAGGAATGCCTGCGACATCAGTTCTGCCACTCATTCTGCCTGCACTGACATTGCAAAGACACAGCTACTGTTGGCATCGCTGGAATGAATGCCAGGACTGAAATTGCAAGCATCCCTGACTTCAGACTGAGATCAGCTCCAGAAGAACGTTCAAGCTTTTGTAGGAAGTCCAGTTTGTGCTCAGTTTATTGTATGTGATCAAAGGGTAGCCAGTAGCTGAGTTGCTCACCTGAGGCGCTGTGTAAAGGGCAACTGAGTGTTACAGCAAGAATTGTCGCTCTGTCCATCTTACATTGTTGCAGACGCTCTTGTGTAATCTATTCATGACCCTTGCTAAACGCTCTCTGCCCTGCTGTGCTCTTTCCTGCATTCCAGATCTGGCATGTATCAGTGATTATCAGCAAGCAAGGCTTGACTCTTTGTACATGATTTCCTCTTGGATCAAGTGTCAACTCTTTTGTTGCAGGATGAAAGAGAAGAAAGGGAGCTCAGGAAAGTGGAAATGCAAACACAGAAAGCTGAAAATATGATAGAGCATGAGGCAGAGATCTATGCCAGGCCGCCGCGCACGTGGTTTCAGACAGAGCAGCAGAAGAAGCAGAGTGCAAAGAGGGCCAGGTCAGGAATCAGTGAAGAAGCTGAAGAAACCAAGGGCAAGAATGCCAAGAAGCAAAAAAGAGAAGAGGCGAACGGCAAAAAGGAGAAGTCGAGCAAGCAGGATAGAGCCAAGAGGCAGAAAGACCAACTAGTTGAGGTGATAAAGCTTTACATTCCAAAGCGCTGTTCTAGCCCTGCATCCTGTGACCAGACTGAGTTGGCCTGTTCTGCCTGTATCAATGGGCTTGACAAAAGTCAGTATGAACGGTGGTCTGCAAAATGGGGTTGCCAATACCAATGTGCTATCCGGCATCACATGATTGCGTGCTGCTTGCCTGATGCATAAAAGCTCATCTGTCTCTGCCCTCACTTGCCCTGTCTCTCACAGCTGCAGGCTTGGTGCTAGGTTGCTTGAGCAGAGCAGCTGCTTGCCTTGCAAGCATCTTGTATGCCCACGTGCTGCACACTAACGTCTTGATTGCAACTGGACACCTTCAGCACCAGCAGCAGCACTTCATACACTGGCCTGTAGCGTTGCTCGACCATGCTGGAGCACACACACAAGCAACAAACTGCATTCAAATTGCAAAGTCATCAGAGTCCCATTAGACCTGACAAAGTCTGTTGTGCTGAGACAGCAGACGACGCCAAGGGTGTCGCTGTTCAAGGCAGCCACAACAACGGATTTTGGGCGCGGGAAAAAAAGGAAGCAAGCAGTGGCTATCAGAGCAGTAAAGAGTCAAGAAGTCCAGTCTATTGGAAAGCCTTGCCTTGAGATTTCTGCCTTAAGAGTGTTGCCTTGGTGCAGGAGACCAAGTTAGCAAGCAATGCCATCAGAGCAGTGAAGAGTCAAGAGGCCAAGTTCAGAGGTCAAGGGATTCATCCTGGTCAGGCTGGCAAAGCAGCTGCTGCGGCTGCTCTGCATGACAAAGGCTATACACCCAAGAAGTCACAGAAGCAGAAGGAGCGAGATAGGAAGTAAGCCTGCTGCTTTTTGGATGCTGCCTTTATGCATGGCAATATGCATGACAAAGGCTACACAACCAAGAAGTTGCAGAAGCAGAAGGAGCAAGATAGACAGTTAGCATTCTGCTTTTTTTGACGCTGCCTTCATGCATGACAAAGGCTGCACACCCAAAAAGTCGCTGAAGCAAAAGGAGCGAGACATGAAGTAAGCCTCCTGCTTTTTTGATGCTGCCTTTATGCATGACTCAATATGCATGACTCAATATGCATGACAGAGGCTACACACCCAAGAAGTTGCAGAAGCAGAAGGAATGAGATAGGAAGTAAGCCTGCAGAATTTGACGTGCCACGGCTCACAGGCTGATGCACCCAATAAGAGCTGAACGAGGTGAACAAACGAGATTGATCAATGCGGATCTTGATCAATTGGATTGCAGATGCTTGCAGGAGCGGCTCTGCTCAGGATCAACTGCTCTCTGCTTGCAGGAAACAAGGTCAACCAGGCTTGTTTGAAGGTGACGGCATTCACAAGCCTGGGTCAGACTACAAGAGCTCCAGGGTCTATGCCGGTGGCCCCAAGAGTGGCAAAGTGAAGGCACCAGCTACTGGCAGGGCTGCTCTGACCAAAAAGGATAAGAACAAGATGCGCAGGGGAGGCAAGGGTGCCAATGCATTCAAGAGCAAAACCAAGCACAAGCGAAGGCGATAAGCCACAGTGGCTCCCGTGTGAAACAGGCAGATCAGTATCCTCGGCTGCACTCAAATTTTTATCAAGTAAAATTTTTGGGACTGGCAGCTCTGTACACGGTACCTGTCTGCAATGAGCGCATGGTCTTGATCATAGCTTCTTGCTTGACCAACCACTTCACAAGAACGAAGACACTTCAAATGTAGCGCATCATAGCATTGAGTCCTTCGGTCTTTGCAAATGCGGTGGGACATCGTAAAGCCATGCTGCGCCCAGCAGCCATCTGTTAACATTCAACGTTTGAGCCAGTGACATGACGAAATAATTTGTCATGCGATGTGAATGAATGTTACAAGCAACATCTAGGCATGAGACCTTTTCCACTTTCCTACACATAAACTCTTGCTGTGAAAAACTCAGTATGTCTCGGCACTGTTGAAATGGCTTGCAAGCACGTGTAGGTTAAACTTTCCTAGCAACACTGCTGCAAACAGCTGTGGCAAGTGCAGGCTGCAAGTCTTGCAGCAAGCCTTAGGCTTGCTTAGTGTGTCATTCTGCCAAGCCATGGCCAGGTCATGCACGCTTTCAAGGTCCTGCATACTGATTTTGCATGGAAATGTTTCCGTCTGTGTGACTGTGCCTCACACACACAGGGCTCGGAGACTTGTGCTGCCACGTCGACGGTCCTGTGGACTGCAGACGAAGGAGTGTTTCGGAGCGTCAAACTCTGTGTCGGAAAGTCGACGTGGCTGCAAGCAACAACAGCTGGCCAGTCGCGGTCTTAGCGTCAGACCCTTCCTCGCTAGACCCGTTCCTAGAAGGGCACTTCGTGTCTCTGTCAGAATGACAAAGAAAGACCCGCAAGAGACTATTTCTGACTTTCGATCACACGTGAATATGAGCGTCAAAGAGCTGGAGGAGTGGCTCAAGACTGACAAATCACAAGAGATTGGCTGGAACCCCGAGGGAGGCGAGTCAAAGGGTCATCAGTCTGGGCGGTACATCTGTGAGCTGCTGCCGAAGAAGGACTCGGACTTCACAGACGAGGATCTGCAGCACATGGGTCACGTTAACGCCTACTGCAAGCGTCATCTCGCTCAGCGTCCTCAGAACGTTGAGGACAGCAAATGGAGATACAGCTTGATGAACTGGTGAGGCTCCTCCTTGTGCACCTGCTTGCTGAGCAAAGTCTGCCCCGCAACGCGATCTTAGTTGGATCTACTTGCAGGGGCCACGATCCCACCAAATAAATTGGCAATATGGGTACAACGCTGCAAGGCTCGTGATGACCGTCAGGAAGATACGGATCAATGAACGAAGCGGCTTGAATATGCAAAAACAGTCAGGCAGTCACCATGGTCCAGCATGCACGCCACAGAGCTGCCCCTCATGATCTGGTCTTGTGAAGTTGCTAGTACTGCACTGGTCACCACAAGCCTTGCACCATCACGAACAAGCTTGCGAGCACAGCAAGGGGTACGTACATATTCAGTGTCGTTCTTCAAACCATTTGCACTGTATGCAAGCATGTAAAGCAAAGTTCCTCAGTCATGCACATAGCTTTCAATTGCAAGGTTCTGGACATATCGTGCACTGCCATGCAATTCACGACTCTACAGCATGCGTAACTAAAAGGCCTGTATGCACAATCACAATTTCAGGTGGTACCATGCTACAGCTGAATATAAAATTGGTTGTGGGCTGACTAACTCACTTTCAGTGCCAAGTACCTAGTCAAATTTGTTGTTCTGGAGCTATCAATGATCAGGCATAGCTACCATGTCCTATGAACTGATCAGAGCAAAAATAAAACTTTATTGGGACATCAAGACAGCAGTCAACACGGCAGCCTCTGCACTTCATCTAGTGATAAATCTTATAGTCATGTGCACAGCAGCCTGCTGGTCAAACGTTGATGGAGGTGCACATGAGTTGCTGAAAACCAGGCATGCTGGATACTCCTGCCCATGGTCAACCGGCAAATGCATGTACCATGCGGCCAAGCTTCTTGCTGCCAAAAAGCTTTCGTTTGGCGTTGTGTGCGCTATATCTTGGCATTTCACCCTCAGGGTAGACACTGTTGTAGTGGACCTGCAGCAACATCATACAACAGTGACTGTCAGATGCTAAGCACTGTAGCAACACTTGCAATGACTAAGCCACGCTACAGCCATAGTGTGCACCAATCTTGTGCACGCAGACTCATAATGTCCAGTACAGCAGTGGTCAGGCAGCAGGGCAAACGAGTAATGTGGCAGGACAAACAAGCTGCACTCAGCTGCGAAACGGCATCCTTTGTAAACGACCCTGCTACTCAGACAAGGCCTTGTTACCTCAGCCCAAAAGCTCAGATACAAGACTCGCTGACTTTGAAGCTGCCCTTGTGGCTGGATTTCAACCACACAGCTGTCCTGATAGGACGTCATGATGGCTATCTTGACACCAAAAGCATCTGCTAACGCTTGCAGCGTCACATGGTCACCCCATGTGCCAAAGTGCTGCATGTTGTAGCAATACGCTTCATAGTCTTCTGGAATGTACTCATGGTACAGATCTGGGTGAGCCCTGAGCTGAGCTACTGCTGCTGCACGGATGTAGCCGTGCTCATCAGGTGTTCTGTATAGCTGATCTGACACTGCCCGGAACTGCAAAGCATGACCATGCGGTCACAAGAGTAAGCTGTAGTGTGCTGTCAACAACAAGTTTGAGTATATTGAAACAGCGCAGCATTGCAAACAGTTAGTCTCACCTGACAATTACCATCACCATGAACTGATACTTCGCATAAGCCGTACATGTCCAAGCGGGACAGAAGCCTGCATGTGCACTAGCAGGTCAGCACTTGACTTGTGCACATGCTTTGCAGAGTGTTTTGACCCTATGGCAGCAAGCTGCAGTCACCTTGCTCTGGCAGTGCTTGAGTCCTCTGGGCTAAGAGGCTGGCTGTTAACGCGAGGCAGATGCTGCAGGCCAAACATCACAAATTCAGCCTAAATTGTTGCTGTGACTTTGTCACAAGAGAAAACAAAGAGTCCTTGCCGTTAGGCATCATAACAGGAGCCAAGAGCAGCAGCAACAGCCTGTCTTTTGCAGTGAAAAGAGGCTACAATGTGAGAGGAGGTACCCTGGAGTATTTGACACTGCCCAGCCTCTGGCTGACTGTGCGTTCAAAGTGGTCATCCTGATCTATCCAAGGTGCAGGCACGCCTGGTTGGGGGTTGCTGATGTCGACTGCACCAAGCAGGCAAGTCACACACAAGCTGTTGCGACGGCATCAGTTGAAGCCAAAGAAACTTCTTGACTCACAAAATTGGTGATTATACTGAGGAGCATTTTGCTGGCCTGTCCAAGGCGCAGCTTCAGCAGGGATGGCATTGCCAACATCAACTGCAGAAACACAAAGAGTTCATGACACATAAGTCATGCAACACGTTTGCCTATTGTCGTCTGGCACAGCTGACTTACAGAATTGGTGGTTCCTGAGAGCTGCACTGGGCTCCTGTGTTGCAGGTGCTGGCCTAGAAGGTGTGGAGTTGCTGATGTCAACTGCACAAAGCGATTGATTTGCATGTGCCATGTGCCATGTGCCATGTGCCATATGCCCAGCGCAACATCAAGAGGCAGGCTAGCTTACAGAAATGATGATTCCTCAGCGCTGCATTTGGCTCCCCTATTGAAGGTACTGGTCCAGCAGGTCCTGAGTTGTTGATGTCGACTGCGCAATGCAGCAGACTTTGGACATTCTGCTCGTCGCATACAAAAGAACGGCAAGAGCAACATGACTCACAAAACTGATGGTCCCGTAGAGCGGCGTTGGCCTCGGTCGACGAGTGTAACGCAGACACTGGATCGTTGCGCTGCGCTTTCGTGGCCACTGGTGCTGCAGCCTGTTGCTTCTCAGCTAGATCCAGAGCTATTGCCAAAGCGTAGTCGGCATCTTCCTCTGTGTTCCTGCGTTTCAAGCCTTTTCGCGAGGTCCTTGTTTGTGTATGCATCGTTTAACGTCCTCGCTGAGCTTGCAATTCGGAAACTACTTGGCGCACATGTTTGCCTCTGTTGTAGCACAGTAGCGAGTCCAGAAAGGGCTGCCGATCAGTTTGCGGCAAAAGCCATCAACTCGCAAGGCCAGTCCGAGCAGCTGAGTGCAGCCGTTATGAATGCATGCAACTTCACCCAGTTGAAGCTGTCTCAATTCTGTTGTAGAGCCATCTAACTCGTCCTGTATCTGCATATCGCTGCGCTGAACAATTGCACAACGTGTTTAACGCGAAGAGACAGATTGTCAATGTTGTTTGACCCCCTTACAGCTGTGTATTGTGCACAAGAGAGACCTGTAGGGCACTGACGTGGTGGTGAGACGGCTGTATCATGCCACTTTTGTGACCTGTCTTGCCATTGCTACAAAATCGATTTGCCATTTAGACACGCCTGACTAACCAACAATTTGTCAATGTCAGTCTTGCTCAAGCTTGGTACCACTTGCTGTTGAGTGCTTGTCTTTACTGTCTTTCAAATTTGGATCACGAGCAGCACATTGGCAGCTTGGCTGAATTCGTGATCTGTATAACAGCCTGATGGCAACTCCAGCAACTCTGCTTGCCTTCATGACTTTTGCTTCAGCTGGCCAGGGTTCTTTGCAATACTCACTATCTTTGCAGTACTCACTACCTGCTGCAAGCTTCAGCTATTGGCTGCAGACCAAGATCTTCTTTGAAGATACATGAGGTTGGACCAATCTGGGCTTCAACACCTGGTGTCTTGCTGCATAGGCTTCGAATGCTAGATGGCTGCTTGGCACACAAGCCTGGATCAGCTGGAAATCCCAGATGGAGCTGTGGCAGGTCTCAGTGCTTAGCTGGCGGCACGCCGCAGGCTCAGAACCTGTTCCTACCAACCGACTGTGTTATCTCAACACAACTATCAAAGGAATAGCGCTCCCAATTGCATTCGCTATACATACTGCAACAGTTTTCTGTGTCTCATGCAGGCCATGTATTCGGGCAAAATCAAGTTTCAGCCAGCCGCTCCTTGGTGTGACTGGGGCTTGCTAGTGGTGCTGTTGGCAATTGTGATGGACAAGGAAACTTGGATCTGGCTGTGCGGCAACACTGAGCCAAAGCAGATGATTCTTGAGCTTGTGCTGCAGAAACGTCACACTGAACACCAGGTTTTGCAAGCCCTATTCCATGATTGCTGCCGCAGGCTTGGAACATATGTTCAAGCAATGTGCCTGCCACCGGACGCTTGTCACTTTTGCTTGATTTTGCTCTAATGTGTGCGAAGCATACTGCTGCCTAAGCGGTTGTAAATCATGGTGGCACAAATAAACACAAGGTGGCACTCCACATGTGTGCATATGTGTATATATGTGTATATATGCATGCAAGAGCCACTCCACGCAATGCAACCTGCCACGGCATGCAATTTTTGGAAAATTTGTTTGCATTGCTCGCAGCATGAAGATTGAGCATGAACGAACTTCGTGTTGGAGTTGATGTGCACATCTGAATGCAGGATTGATGCAATGATCCTTGCTGACAACGTCAAATGCTGTACATGTGGGCTCGGGCCTGCAGCTGTCGCTCTATCTAGGCGCTTTGTGACATCATTTGCTGGGCAACATCAGCGCGAGACAGTCAATGGCAAGCCTCCCGGTGAAGTGCATGCATGCATACTTCCAATGCGTCTGCCCTGGGCAGCATGCGTTCAGCCAATTTTGCCAAATTTACTTCAGCTTTAAAGTACTGCTGAGCCTAATCGCCCCAGCATGTCCGTCGCGGTGCAGCACATCCTTGGCTACGAAAAGCTAACTCTGCCAACCTTTGCCGACGCGCTTCTAACGAGTGAATAGACAACATGAGCTTCTGTGTCGCACAGCGCGCTGCTGTTTCCTCAGCAGCTGTCACCCCAAGGGCGTTCAGGCCATCAGCCAGGCAAACTCCCCGATCCAGAGGAGCCCTGCAGGTGCGCAACGCCACTCTGTGGTCCCTCAGCTCAAAGGGGAAAGAGATTGAGATCACAGACACCGTCGGCAAGAAGAGTATTTGCGGAGTTGGAGGCGAGAGCTCAACTAAGGAGGATAAGGTGCCTTGCTCGCGAATGCGGAATATATCGCCGGAATTGCTTATACGGCACAAGCTGTTCCTAGCAGAGAACAAATTCACATATTCCGTTTCCGCATTGTTCGTCACTCGCAATTTGCTCCCCGCAGAGCCTGCCAGGGATCGAGGGCATTCACATCGAATTCATTGCATCTGGCGAGTCCGACCCCACAGACTCCCCATCAGATTTGGCTATCAAGGTATACCAAGCAGGCGATAGTGTTGATTCTGTAATTTCCACCCTGCTGAACTGCCTTTAAGGCATTTCTGATGCCCGTGAAGAATTCAGCTGTGGCGCTGCGAAATCATCCCAATGTCATGCAGATCTGCAATGCCATCTTCATATGCTGCCTGTGCGTGACATCACACCAACTGCAAAGCAATGTGACAGTCATGCAGTCCTTTGTCCTCTGTGCTGGCTTCTACTTTATTTGCTTTATGCTACAGAATGTAGACAGCGAGAAGACTATTAAGGTTGACGGCCAGGAGATAAGCCATGGTCAAGAGTTGAAGCTGAAGGTGGGCGCAAAGATTGATTTGGGTGGCGAGACAGAGTACCAGGTAACACCAGTGAAGCCAGCACATTGTGCTGACTCAAATCACAAACTGCTTCCATCTCAGTTTTTTCAGACAGACCAGTGGCTGCATGCTAGTAGTGCAATTGCAGCCAGGCAGAACTATTGAGAAGCAAGCCAGCTGCATTGGGCAGGACAAATCAGAATCTGTCTCCATGCTGTGTTATTAGCAATGAGTTTTCTTCTCAAAGCATCATGAAGGCATGCAACTCATCATCTGCTGATGGCTGCTCCTGCTGAACTGCATTGCACAATGTGTTGCCCACATGCAGGGCGTGAATTGATGTTACCAATTTTGCCATCATCCATGCCAGTTGCAGTCTCCGACATTGCAATATCAGCTTACCAATTCAGTACTTATGTTGCTGCAGGTCCTCCGCAATGTCAGGACACATGCTTGAGCGCTTGTGCGACCATAATACCCTGTCAAAATAGGTGTTCAAAATGTGTTGGAGTGCCCTCACCAAAGCAGAGCACTCTGTCATGTCAGCTGCTTAAAAGCTTTAGAATGCCAGCTTCATTGTATCTCAGGCCAATCCAATGTTGTTTTGGCACATGAAGCAGTCTAGTTGCAGTGTTTTTCTGATTTGATTCATTGCACACCAGCTCAGCAAACAGAATGCAAAACTGCATGCCTGTACTTATCATTGTGAAATTGACACTTCCGTGTTCATTTGGCAGTAAAGCATGTCTGTAAAGCGTGCAAGCGCAAAGCAGCTTCAACGTGTACGTCTGGCTGACAGGATGCTGTCAAATATTGCAACACAGTGATTACAATCAGGTCCAATTTGAAGTTGGAGCATCAAAAGACAGATGACAAGAGGTGCACATGATACAACACGTTACAGGTGCATGACAGAAGAGTGCTCGCCACACTGTCTAGTGCTGGACAAGCACATCTCTGCACAATGAGCTGCAACACAGCAAGTAAAAAGAAAGAAGCTATGCAGAAGCACATCCAGTGCAAAACAGCATGCCATATTTGACAGCTGTACAAATTGCTGTGTCAAAAGTATACAGGCAGAGAACACAACCATCAGCAATCTATGCAGATTACATCATGTGTTGCTTGTACATCCTTGGCTGGATTCTGCTGAGGTGCAAAGGCAGCTGCACCTTGCAGTCGTCGCCTCAAAGGCACAGGCGAGGGTGTGTAGCCTGGGCTATTGAACTGCAGGGCAGCCAGCCTTGTAACAGTCTTGCCTTGTGGGGTATCCTCAATCAGCAGAGTGTCTTCTGGTGGCAGTTGCTGATTGGCTTCAATGCTTGTGTCAGATTGCAAGGCGGTACGACCATTTGTGTCAATCTGAGTTGTGTATGCCTCTGTGCTAGCTTTGCGCGCGTTTGACAAAGACCTGCAACACATGCAGAGCTGTGCAAGTGATGTTTGAAAGTGAGCTTGAGTGCCGCAAGAAGCGCTTATGTGCATAGCACAACTGCAGAGGCTGGCATTCAACAAAGATGATGCCAGCACATCACATGAGGTTTGTTGAGCAGAGACACCACAGCCAAATGCAATCGGCATGTATGCGCTGCAAGCTGACCTAGTCCTCTTCTTGCTCTGTCGTGATGCTTCACTTGATGACGGAGATGAAATCAAGCCATCCCTGCTGTGATCAGCAAGCTTGGACTCTGAAATGCTGCGCCGGCATTCTGTAGCTGCCATTTGTATGTCTGGCTGTCTATGTTGCGCTTGCCAGACATTGTCAAAAATGCTTGGCTGATGAGCTGGGCTGTCATGCAGCTCATGGTTGACAGGAAGTTGCTCTGAAAAGTCCATTTGCTGCTGCTGCTGCTGCGGAAAACAAGGAGGGCTAATAATATCTAACGCACTATCGCCACGATCACTGTATGATACAGAATGAATGCTGGGGTTGGGACTGGTCGAAATGCCGGAGGGCTGCTCAGAAATGTTCTGAGCATCAGAATGCTGTCTTGGGGAGCCTAGCATATCATCGCTGGGCAGAGAACTGTTGTGCGCTGGAGATGGAGTGAGCAAGCAGATCAGCTCCTCCTGCGCCAACTGTTGCGCTGCCCTAGAAGGTGAGACATCCAGACCTGCATCTTTGGGAGTCTCTGTGTGAGCAGCAACACTGCTGCTGTCAAATTGCTGCTGAGCACTTGACATGCCATGATGATCTGCGTCCTCACCAGGTGCCGGGTAAGGGGCTGTTTGGGGTGCTAGGAGCGCCTGTGCTGGGGGTATACCTGCCTCAAGTAGCAGAGCCCGGATCTTCTGCAACCTGTCACGCAACGGCAGATCTGCCAGCGGCTGTTGGGGTGACAGCGTAGGTCCTGAAGCCCTTGCACGTTGTATGTCAGCAGCGGGCGGGCTGCTGCTATGAAGCACATGCTCTGCATGGCTGTCTGTCCTCTCATGTCGTATGTCCACAGCAGAGCGCAGGCTGACACCAGGACTGAAAGGATCACTGCCACTGCTGTGACTGCTTGAGCACGCTGTTGATGCTTGGTGGTGCATAGACTGCTCATCCCTGGTGGCATGCCTTGTGGGCAACCCACAGCCAGATCCCAGTGCTAGCACACGCTCCACTTCAAATATGAATGATGGTCCCTTTGGCAGAGGTAGTTCTGCCTCTTGGTCTGCAGCTGCCTTTGCTTTTGCCTTTCTGCGTTTGGGTTTGACTTCTGCACCTTTTGGTGATACCTTGGATGCTGCTGCTGCTGCTGCTGTGACTGCTTCTTCAGCAGTGGCAACTGCAGCTGCCTTGGCTTGGCGGCGCCTGGGCTTTTTTGTTGGAGAGGCAATACCAGGATCAGCAGCTTCTGCCAGGGTCTCTGTGGTGGCAGAAGGCTTGGCTGTTTGTCTTCTGGGCTTCTTGGCTGGTGAAATGTCAGGGTCAGCAGCGCCTTGTGTGCTTGCTGTTGATGAGTCAGCAGCAGCTTGCCTGGCTGTGCCACTGCAGCTCACACCACACATCAGCATCTGTTGCAATGAACTACGTGAATGTTTTGGTCATGAACTGGTCACTGAGCAGGACTGCCATGACTGCTATGCACACAAGAACGCGACGACAGCCTGCGATCAATGAAACCAGTGTTGTGAAGGAAGCTATGTTCCCATCTGGCAATCTTGCCCTTGTCAACAGATAGTCCTTGATGTGTTGTGGCACAGTGAAAAGCCAAAGGTAAAGGTCTGGGGATGTGTCACATGACTTGTCTGCTAGAGTATACACATGACGTACAGATCTTGAGCACACTGACACCTTTTGATCCAGCCCCAAAGGCAAGCTGCAGAAGCTTGCTAGATAAGTTAGCCAGCAAGCAAGGCCACTTGTGACACACAAAGCTGCCAGGAGTCTTGCAAGTTGACTCAAGCATGCCAGGACATGCATGCTTCTCTACACATTCACTTGCAGCAATGCAACTGATTGATTGATGAAGTTCACACCTGTGCCCGCGCAAACGCAAGATAAAAAGGCAGCGCTGCAATTGACATCCCAGGGGCTTTACCTGTTGGCTTTGCGAGGAGAGCGCTTGGACACAGCTGCTGCCTTCTTCCTGCCTCTTGTTGATGTTGTCCTGTTCAAGATACGAATCAATGTCAGCAAGCAAGCATGACCCATTCAGCAGTATCGCCATTTTCATGAGCTGCAATCAAAGATACATGCATCTGGCAGTAGATTCCAGGTGTAATTGACTTGCACATTCTTGCGCAGTCTGCTGGATTCAAAACAGCGACTTGCTCTCATACAGCAACAAAGGTACAGAGCATGGGTTGTGCTGGGAGCGATGGTGCATTTCGACACACCCTTTCTGCCTCCAAGGCACTGACTCGCTCCTGGCAAGCACATCTGCCCAGCTCTGAGCCTTGCCGCAGCCAGGGCAAGTGCCTTGCACAGGAAGGCCCTGCTCCTCCCCAGCTTCCTGTAACACATATCTTAGTAAGGAGCTGATGTCTTCTTGCAACCTTGCAGTAAGCAATGCTCAGACATGGCGTTCCTTGCTGCCACTGGATTGTTCGCATCTCGAGTGGTTAGCCATGCATCTTGAAGCTGGCTGTTGCTGCCTGAGATGCGCTGCATGCATGCAGTCACCAGCCGCAAATGCACAGTTTGAAAGGGCTAAGGACACCTGCTATGAGTCTCTGAGTTCTGTTTGCCCATGATCAGGAGATGCAATTTGTGTGAGCTATGTACCCGTAAGAAGCGTTTGGCCAAGCATTCAATGTGGCTCCTGGCTGAGCAGGTGCAGGAGAGCCACTTGGAGTCAGCCATTTCACCACACACAGCACACTTCTTTGCTGCAGCCTCTGCTTCCTTGACAGCTTTAGCTGCAGCTCTTGCTGCAGCAGCTTCAACTTTGGCTGCTGCTCTCTGCTCCTTTGCCGACAAGGCATCTGATCCTGGAACCACGCTTGCTGCAATGACTGCATCCTGAAGGGCAGGATCGGTGCCCGCAGTAGTATCAAGGCTGGCACAGGGCAAAGGGTTGTCAGTGATTACAACAGGTGCTGCAGCAGCTGCGTCATCCTCGTCATGTTCTGCTGGTGGGCCCTCATCAAAGTCATCTGCAACAACCACTGGAAGCATCTGCAAGCATTGAGAAACAGATCTGGGACAATTTTGTGGTTCTTGACACGCAATTACTACTCATGCAGTAAAGAAATAATCTTGATGCAGGCTGAAAAGCCATTGTCAATGATCTGCTGTTGGCTGAGCTACCGTGCAGTCTTGTTGATGTGGTTTCAAAGATGCGTCTGACACGAGATGAGAGTGCAATTGCAAGAACAATGCATCCGTGTACGTGCAGACTCACGCAAAAGATCAGCTCAAGTTGTGACCGTACAGCTGCAGAGCTGCCTCAGAAAATATTATGAAATGATGCACCAAACAAAGCACTTGGCGACAAAGACTTGTTTATGTCCCATGTCATGGACCACACACATTTGTAAGCCCAAGGACATGAGGTGACAGCGCTTCAGTACCTCCATGGGGGCAGTGGTGACAGCTACATGCGCAGGAGGGGGTAGGCACTTGGCCCGGAGGGGGGTGTAGCTGGAGGACAGCATCTGTACTGTGAGGGGGTAGTAGCACCAGGGGTCCAGATTCAACATCTCAAACAGCAGCCTCACCTGCAACACTGCACTACCTCACTCTCTGCTTCACTGCCCCTGCACTTGCTGGCTCCTGCTTGGTAATGCTGACACTGACAGGCATTCACAGGCAACCTGTAATACAAAATGTGTGTGCAAGTCAACAGAGCAGCAACATTGCTGTCACTGATCTCAGCTGGTCAGTGCACCACCTGCATGCATGCTGAGCAGCTTTGAGACTGCTTATTGCTGTGCAATGCACAAGGAGCCCAAACCTGCACCAGGTTGTGATGCAACCAGAGCTGCACAGTTTTGCACATGATCATCAGCATAGCAGTCATTCGTGATGCTGCTGGTGTGGCATT
The DNA here is from genome assembly GCA_002118135.1 of Trebouxia sp. TZW2008. Classification (NCBI taxonomy): domain Eukaryota; kingdom Viridiplantae; phylum Chlorophyta; class Trebouxiophyceae; order Trebouxiales; family Trebouxiaceae; genus Trebouxia; species Trebouxia sp. TZW2008. The sequence continues at coordinate 22,384 of BDIU01000058.1, read as the reverse complement.
GAGCACAAATCAGCAGGACCTGCTGTATGCAAAGGCAGTCTAGAAATGATGAACACATCGAAATATATATCAGCAGTATCATCAGCCTCTGCATGGTATGCAAAGCGCCAGGTGACTGGCGATTGGAGGATTAGGTGACCTAGCTGTTGCTGTCCCGACATCAATGCTGTTTGCTTGTGAACCAAACATAGACGCAGCAGTGAGAGATGAAATTGACTCTCAAGCAACATTATAAACAACAAGATGGGATGAGAGATAATTGACATGCACATGAACTTGATGTGATGTACCTTGCCCTTGGCGCCTCGCATGGCAGTGGGGCCCAGCTTCTCAGCAGCAGCCCTGACAGCCTTTGATGTGACTGGGTGCTGCCACGCCCACTCAAACTGCAGTGCTTGCACCTGTCCACGGCAATGTAATCAGTTTCAACACTAAGGTCAAGCTGAGACTGCTAGAGCTTCGTGATGGAGGGCAAGGCTGCCATGCAGCGCAGCTGCTTTTGCCTTGTTAGTCAGGTCAGGCTGAAAACATCGGGTTGTCTGAGCAGCTGCTGGGAGTCCTTACAATGCATGCAGCGTGAGGTCAACAATCACAGTGCATCAATGCTGATTTGCAACGTATCACTGACCTTTGTAGGAAAGCCGTAGATCACCAGCACCATATCCCAAGGCCTTCCTCTGTGTGCAGTAGTGTCAAGTCAGTTAAGCATGCAGCTGGGAGCAGTGCCTTTTGGCAGCAGAAGCAGCACAAAGTGCTGACAGCAATCACACAGCATGCAAGCGCACCGCTTTGTCCTGTGAGCTCCTGCTGTGATCTCCCCATTGTGCTGCCTGAGACGCCGTCTAGGGTTCACAGTGAACCTGTGATCAATACAGGGTAGCCAGTTGTTGTTTGGACACACTTTTGCATTGTCAATCGCAAGTCTGCAGTGGTGTAAGTCAAATGACGGAGAGCATGCTCCGTTTGTGATGAATTACCCTATGTATGTGCGGCCTTTGTTCTTGGGGTCCAGAGATGTGAGTAAATAGCACCCATAAAAATCCCGCATGCCACCAGTGAGAGGCAGAGTAGGGACTGCAGGAGAAGTTGACAATTTTGCCGCGACTTTTCCGGATTGCTGCTTGATTTGACCGGGCTCTGGCGTTATCTGCCGCGACTTTGCAGCGGCAAGACTGTGTACACGTCTATCCAAGGGGCGCAGATAGGGCCGAGGTGTCGCAAGAAACAATAGGCGCAGCTGTTGGATGCATTGCATGTGCTTCGCGCTTTCAGCTCGGCTGAGTGTTGTAGAATTAGCTACGAGGCTTGCTGTCAAAGGTCATAGAGGTTGATCAAGTCCGACAATTAGTCATAAATCTCTGCATGACAGCAGACTAGCTGCGCATCGCTCTGCAGGAGTCACGATCTTCAGCACCCACGGGACCTGTCACTGCGCAGCGGTATGTGCATTGACCGCGCCTGCTGCAAGAGCACAGAGTTCTGAACTGCTCACTTAGGTTGAGACCACTACAACCGAGGTGCGGCGCAGATTTGACGTAGATCTTAAGTGCACGAACGAGTTCAGGCGTTGCGGTTCTGAGCCAGAGCATGGTCAAGGACACTGCTTTCTACGATGTGCTTGCGGTCAATGAAGCCGCAACGGCAGACCAAATCAAAAAGGCGTACTACCTGAAAGCGCGGAAGGTATGTCGAGACTGCAGCAAGCCGAGAACTACCTTCACAACTGTCGGCGTGCCTCCCGAACCAATCAAACTCGCCGAGTCTGCCGCAGGTCCATCCTGACAAGAACCCGGATGACTCGACAGCGGCAGCCCGGTTCCAGGAACTCAGCGAGGCGTATCAAGTGCTGAGTGATCCTGCTCAGCGTAGCAAGTGAGTACACAGTTCTTTCGCAAGTGACGATCGTTGCAGCAGGGCGCTGACTGCCTGCTTGTGTTGCAAGCTGCTGCTGACGTTCATGCTTTGTCTCAGGTATGATCAATATGGCAAAGCAGGCTTGGAAGACGAACAGTTTATGGACCCAACAGCTGTTTTTGGAATGGTGTTTGGTAGTGATGCCTTTGAGGAGTACATTGGTCAGCTCCAAATGGCCATGATGGCAGGCCTGAGCGGCGAGCCAGACCAAGAGCAGGCTTCACAAAGACTGCATGTCATGCAAATGGTAACAACACCCGACGTCACAATTACCTCATACGGCCATGCCATGACAGCGCTTCACATGCTGTTTGGCTTGAGTGACTTCTTTGCTTTGTTGGGGCTTTTAGAGCTGTCACTCTGGCTGTCCAGGGCTGGCTGGATTGTTCATGTGTACTGCTGTTTGAAACAGAGTGGGTTTTCTGCTGATTTACACAAGACAGGCATGCTGCCAGTTTTGCTTAAAAGAATGCTTGACAAAATATGCAGCTGATTCTGTTCCAAGCATTCTGCAGGGTCAAACATGACATGCAGTGTTGAGCGTATTGATGCTCAGACTCTCACACAGCATCTGGCTCCATGCTGTATGCATGAAAGCCAGGTGATGGTCGTCAATTGCCCCAGATGTGGCAAAGGCTTGAACTGTGACCGCTTCCATGTTCTGGGCAAGAGAATGTACAGATGTTGACCAGCACCGAAGTTCTTGCATACGATTGGGAATGCAGCAACCTTTTACAAAGTTTAGAGAATCTGTGGCTGCTTGTGCAGGAGCGTGAACAGAAGCTGCAGACTACGCTCATAGCCAAGATTGACCGCTTCATGCGCGGAGACACAGACGGCTTTGCCTTGTCCCTGATGAATGAGTGCCAGCGCCTGTCTGAGGCAGCATATGGAACTGCATTCCTGCACACGATAGGGTGCGTTTGTGCCTTTACTCAGCTGCCTGCATTGCTCATCTTGATCTGTGAGGCAAGCATGTCATCTGCCATAGTGCTTGTGCATGGCTCAAATTGTTCACAAAGTTAGCTCTGCTGGCTGACACCACTGTGTTGTGTAGCAAGTTGCATTTCAATTTTGGTGTAACAACCATGTCTTCTTCAACACAAATCAGCATCTTGCGTCACATGTACATGACATCAGCAGTATATATTCTGCCGCAGGCTGCAAAAGGTAGTGATCTTGCAGGTGTATTTGTATGCCAGCTTCTTCATACGTGTGTCACTTCTCATGCTGCTGCCTTACGCTTGAGGTCTACACACTAAGCTTTTGCTCTAGCGTGCAGCTTTATAGGGTCATATCTGGGTGGTAGGACTTTGGCCACACACACCTAGCACTTGGGCTGGCACTTGGAACAACATCTGCAGCAAATATACAGAGAAATCATACTTAGCTGTGTTCTAACGCAGGTATATGTATGAGCGGCGAGCAGCTTTAGCACTGGGGCGGGACCCCAAGTTTCTGGGGCTTCCCTTTGCAGCAGAATGGATCAGACAGCGTGGTCATTCCATGAGAACTACACTGGATGCAGTCGTGGGTACAGTCAGCATGGCTGGCATCCAGCAAGAAGCTGAGCAAGGTCTGGAGAGTGGGCAAATGACTGATGCTAGTGCCGAGGCGTTCTTTGAGGCCAAAAAGAGCCAAATTACTGAGTCCCTTTGGAAACTGAATGTACTGGATATTGAAGGGACGCTGACTAGAGTTGTAGACAGGGTGAGTGAGTTGCTTAGAGCTGTCTGCCTGGTGTGAGCTGGGTCAAGTTTGCTTGCTCTGTCTTGCGCTGTGCGCTGATAAATCATGCAGCAGAAACAAGCATGCTGTCTTGGATGCTTGGATTTATTGCAGTGTGTCACGCTTATTAGCTCTGCAAATGGCTTCCTTGGCCTGCAGAAAGGTCCAGATGTCAAGCATGGCTGTCTCATTCTGACAGGTTGCACAAAACTCCTGAACTTTTAAACTCTGTTGATTGCTGTTTGAGCGCAATGAGCAGCATGATTTTTTAGTAGTCAGGCATCATGTCAGAATGCTAGCTGTCTGATCAGATGACATACATTTGTGTAGGTACTGAACGAGCCTGGGCTGAGCAGCAAACAACAGAGGTCTAGAGCAAAAGCAGTGAAGAAGTTGGGATCGATCTTCAGTCAGATCAATCGCGCACGCAACAGTCCAGTGACTAATATCATGGAGGAGTTCAGTGAAGTTTTACAGGTGTTTGTCAGTTTACTCAGATTTTGCACCTGTCAAGAACATTGTACAACGACTGCATGCTCACTTTTGCATTCCATCTTGGCTTCATCAGCCCTGCTGGCCTCTTGTCTGATTCAGGCACTTGGTGGTAGTGTTGCCAGGTCTTCTTTATCTGCCAACATGCTTAAAATGACAGAGTTTCTGCTTTGTAGATTGCATGCTGTTCAGTTGAAAGGCACTTCCTTGTATGCTGCCTGATGTTGATTCAAACACCAAGCTTGCTTGACAGTTTGCTTAGCTGGGCCTTACATTTGCAAGCTGAGTCAATGCATATGTTCTTTGCAGTCTGCAAAGGTGAAGGTGCAGAAGTACAGTGGGGTGAGGGCCGACCCCAACCCCATTGGCCCACCCCAGCAGCCGGCAGGCCCCTCTGGGCCCAACGCCACCCCCCAAGGGCCTCATGGACCTGCAGGTGGTGTTTTGCTGCCTTTCACTATCTTGCTGAACTTGTAAGCTCTACAAGTTTTGCGTTTTGGTCTCATACGTGGACAAGCTTTTTGATGTGCTATGTCCAAGTTGTTCAGGCAAGACATTTGCTAGAGACAGCAATTGAACCATGCAACTTGGCAAAAAAGGTCAGCACATCCTAGTTGCTGCCTAGTTTCCGCTCTGCCAGCCAACCCAAGCTAATTTGGAGGTCATGCAAAATCTATTTGTCGCTTGCTTATGCACAGCAGTATTGACTTTCATGGTGTGTGGCAACAGGTGGTGCCAACACAGCCAGTGGGGGCTTGGGGCAGGGTTCAGGGGCACTGAGGGGGGCTGCTGCATCAGGCGCTGCTGCTCAGGTAGCTCGATGCTCCCTTTCACCTCCACAATCAGGCTCCTTGTCTTGCTGAAGTGCTGTGTAGCAGTGCACTGCACTGTCAAGCACTTAGTATCACAATTGTCTGCAAACTAGCATTGCTATGCATTGCTGTAACTACTCCGCTGTGCACTGGGAATGCCTGCGCTGCTTTCGCATCTGCAGACGTCACTTCTCAACTGAGTGCAGGCAATGCTCAATGCAGTAGCAACTGCTTCTGTTTGACCAGCTCCGTCAGCATCAGCTCTTTCTTCTGCTTTGTCTGCTGCCTGTGCACTCATCTGCTTGCAGCCATATGGCATCAAGCCCTGCAAAAGTACGATGCTTGATCGACATCACTCATACAATTGTGGCGTGTCTGCAGGTGCCTGGCTACACAGCTTTCAGCTACAGCAGTGACAAAGCTGAGGCCAACGGCAGCAAAAGCTTTGGTTCATTTCTTTCCAAGCCCTCCTTCTCACGACCTTCCTTCATGAACAGATCCAAGAGCCAGGCCCAGAATGGTGCCCACAGGTGACGCCAACGTAGGCACATACATTGAAACATGCATACGTCAAACAGCTTGGGATTGCTTCCCGTCCTCTTGCCCGCATGTCAGACGTCAGCATATGCATCAACATATGCATGCAGTGCAGGGCATGGCAGCATCAGTACTGTTTGCGACAAGACCATGCATAGCTTTTGTGATCTACAGCAAAGCCTCCTTAAGAGGGGACTTGAGACAAGGATACTCTCGTTGCATGGACAATGCGATGAGAATTCATGACTGATTCTGCTTGCAGCAGTACCTCTGGGTCAGCACACTCTAATACAGGGACAGTTTGCTTGATTGCTGAGTAAGCAAGGCAGCTCTGACGAGGACAGATCACTGTTCTGCTACCAAATGACAATGAGCAGCAAGAACTCAAATTAGTCAGTATGCTTGCAGGTGGCAAGCTGACCATCAGACTGACCATTCCATGGCTGAGGCAAGTGCTGGGGATGATGTTCAGATGCCATGGTACGCAGACCATGATGCAAAGCATCAGGCTCAGATGGAATGGATCAGCCAGCAACAGCAGCAGCAGCAGGACCAAGAGAAAGCTCGCGCTCAGCAGCAGCGGCTGCAGGACCAACACAGGCATCAGCAGCAGCAATATAGCAGTTGGGTGCCTAGGCAAGGTCATCCACCTCAGCCTGAGCAAATGGACAAAGCTGCAGCTCAGCAAACATGGGTACAGGCTCAGCAACAGCTGAAACAACAGCAAGCAGAGGCCGGCCTTCAGCGAATGTCTCATCAGCAACAGCAGCAGGGTGAGGCGCAGATGCATGCCCACCAGGACAGGAGTGCTGCACAACAGAAGCGCATGCAGGCGCAGCAGGACAGATGGGCAGAAGAGGAAGTGCGCAGGCACGAGGCGACCCAGCTGTGGATGCGACAGCACATTGAGTGCGAGCAGCAGAAGCAACAATCACAGCAGCGCGCAATGCAACAGCAGCAAGCGCAAGAGCAAGGCAAGCAGGCCGCTCAGCAGCAGCGCCAGCTTCAGCAGTCAGATTCTGCCCAAGACAGGAGTCAACAGCAAGCACAGCATAGCTATGACACCAGTGAGGCTGGCTTGAAGGATGCACAAGCTAAGCTGCTGGAGCGGCAGGCGTCGAATCACCTAGCAAAGCAAGCTAGCATTGAGCAAGCTCGCCAGTGTCAGCCTCAGGTGATGCCACAGGCTGAGAAGGTGTACTATCAAGGCCAAGCTGCAGACCAGTCGCAGTGGTATGCTCACAAGCAATGGCGCCAGCAGCAGCAACAACTGCACGACCATGTGGGCACTCCTGAGGTGCAAATGGCTGGACATTGGAAGAACCAAGGCACTGGCCCTTTTCAGGGCATTTCCAAAACAAGTCCGCAGCAAGGGCATGCTGTCCAAGCGCATGGCATGTCTCAATGGCAGCACAACAAGGCGTTGGCCAGAAGTTTTGGCCCCAGTGGGCGCCCTATCTTGTCTCACGGCAGCCCTGCCATGCCTGACAGCTGGGCTCATGCACAACAGCAGCACAGCAAGATGGCTGCCTCATCACAGCCTATGTTCCCACAAGCACCTAGGTGGCTACAGCCCAGCGTATAGGCTACAATTGACGTGCAGTGTGAGAGCGTGTGAGTTGTAGCTGTAGGCGTATGCTGTGGCTGCATGACATAGTCATGCTTTGAATGAATCTGCAGTAGTTGCACTTGAGCAGCGTAAAATTTCTGCTGGGTGATAAGCCAGGAGTATGGGAAGAGTGGTCAGATGCGAAAACCGGGCAATGATAGACCAGTCAGGTCTTGATGCCAAGCTTCATTCTGGACTGTACTCAATGACTTCTGAGTTCGAGTTGACCAAAAACTGTGAAATCTCGAGTTGACACTTCTTATCAAGTTGGCATTCACTGTGGCTGGGGAGCAAGCACCCATACTTCTTGATTGATTGTCAGTGACTACTTACGTTGAAGGCTGCAGTGATGATCCTGGGTAGTCATGCACCCAAATGCTTGTAGAAACAGTTTCACAATCCGCAACTTGAAGGCTTCACGCCTGCGTCATGAGCTGCGCAAGCTCGGCAAACAGCACAGTCATGAAGGAGGGTTCTGGCTTGCTGCTCACTCAATTGCACAGCATCGGATTAGCGGGTTTGACCCAGCGCGACATGCTGCATATTGATAAGACCCAGTTGTGCACATCAACAGCTCAGTCTGTTTGAAAAGAGTTCGATTCGCTCAGAGCTTTTGGAGCACCGAACAACTTGGCAAGAGATCGCTGCTCTGCCACTTCAAGTCATGCCCGTTACCGAACGCCTGCTTGCCGTGCTCTGCTGAAACAGTTGTTAGCCTCAAATGATAACATTGTGCTCCAATGGGCTATGAGGGACCAATATTAGCAACAGCTGCCACGCGCTGCTTTCAAACTGCTTGAAATGACTGGTGACTGAACGCCACAGCGCAAGCAATACATGGGCAACACCTAAAACAATGGGTTTCATTTGTTGCTGAGCCTTCATATACCAGCAATAAGTTGAAGCAAAGGGGGCCATACTTCATTAAAAAGGGCAAGGGAGGGACACAGCAGCAATGAACACAGCATGAAGCATAGCAGTTGTATTCTAGTCTAGCAAATGAAATTCAATCAGCGATGTCTGCACAAAACCTATTGCAGGCAAAACTGCAGTTGCTGTTGATGGGTTTTTCAATGACCAGCTGCAGTCTTGGTCATAACCCGGCTCATCATGGCGTAGTATGTCCCGTTTGGGTCCTGCAGCCATATGTATATTTAGTGCAACTTGGTCTGGGGTAAGCTAGCATCATGAAATCACAGCATGGCAGGCCTCAGTGTCAGTCACTGAGGATACTCTGCTTGAGCACAGCTGTCAAGGCATAGTGCTGTCAAGAACTTGTTGCACAGGTTCAAGATCATGCATCAAGTATGTAGCCACAGACCGCACCTGCAGAAGCTTCTCGGGTGTGTCAAACTCCTTGACCTTCCCGTCTTCCAGCACCAACACTCTGTCAGAGTCCAGGATGCTATGCAATCGATGCGCTATGGTCAGCACAGTACAGTCTGCAAAGGCCGCCCTGACAGTCTCTTGGATGAGGGCGTCACTGGCAATGTCTACATTGCTGGTGGCTTCATCCAGGACCAGCACCTTAGCCCTGCGAAGCAGGGCGCGGGCCATGCACAGCAGCTGCCTCTGACCTGAGCTCAGATTGCTGCCTGCCTCACCTAGCACTGCATCTAGCCCGCCCTGTGCACAAGGCAGCCATAAAATCCTTGCAGTATATTGCTGGGTCGCAAGGTATTTGACAGTACAGACATACCTGTCTTGTGCTCAACACTGCTTGTAGAGCGTGATGAGGCCTCGCGCAGCCATACAGATGTGGCAAGTTGCTGGCTAAGACGTAATGATATGTCACAAAGAAGCATACAGCAACAACAGGTTCGTTGTCAGCAAAGAGAGCATTGGCCACCACACCCATGCAACTTTTGACAAGACTGCCAGAGAAGCCCCGCCAGTTGTCTTTCCTGGCATAAATCCTCTGGCAGGCTTGTCAGCTATCACTTGACTTTCTTGGAGCTATCTTGCTTGGATCGCTGAACCCAATGTGCCGTACTGTCAAAGCTGCACGTTGTAGCAAGTATGACAAATCCGGTGCCCTGGGGCACTGCAGCCGCAAGATGCATTGCATGCCTGCAGAGCGTAGTTTGCAAGTGATGAAATGCTCCATTAAGTTGTAAATATTGTTCTTTGCGATGAAACTTGGTCAGCCAGCCATTGAGACAGTTTTCAATTGTTCGTCATGAGCAAGCAGTTGCCTACAATGTATGACCAGAAACCTATGCATCAGCCTGGCAGGCATGCTTGCCAGGGGCATATTGCTCATGAACTGTTGCCTGATCATGGTTGCCACAGTCAGAGCTGTCATGCTGACAGCACCAGCAAGGAGACGGACCTGCAATGACTTGACGGTGTCTGCCATGCCAGTCTGACGCAGGGCGGACCAGATGGCGGCATCCCCAGAGGAGGCGTTGAAAGGGTCCAGGTTGTCCCGCACTGTACCAGAAAACACCACCGGGTCCTGCACCCATCCGTCAAATTAGCATGCAAACATGCTGCTGCAATGCAATGTTGCATGCCAGTTGTTTGAAAGTACATGATCCCACCTAAGCAATCAGTTGCAATCACTGCACATGCTTGCAGCAGGTAGTGCAGTGTGGCAGCATCACAATGAAACAGTGCGTACTTGGAACCAGCTGACAGCGTGCATCATGCAGAATAACTCTTATATATCACGCCTGCCAGCTTTGCTTTGCAAACAATCCTGGCATCTGTGCTATTGTCAGATGTAAGCAGGCATGTGGATGAGTACGTAGTCACAAAACTGCTGCAGGAGGACGGTACACAGGTAGGGAATGGGCAGGTGACCTGAGGAACCAAAGCCAGCTTGCTGCGCAGCTGATGTAGGGGTACTTGTGCCAGGTCATGGCCATCAATGAGCACCTGCCCGCCTGTGGGCTCCACAATCCTGAATAACGTGCTCATGAGGGTGGACTTTCCACAGCCGGTTCTGCCAACAATGCCAATCTTCTCCTTGGGCTTGATGCTCAAGGACAAGCCTTTCAGCACTAGGTCCAGATCCTCCCTGTACCGCACCTGCATGCCCGCCAAACAAATGTCGCCATGTGACCTCCTTCATAGCCAAACTTCTGCATGTATGATGCATGCAAAAGCCTTTGCATCAAATCACAAAACAGCAGCAAACTTGAAAGTAACATCCACAAAGTCTGAGAAATGACTGAAGGTTTTCACACAGCACCACCACTCATGCAGTGGCATGACACTCCAATTTGAAGCAGCAGAGCATACAATCTAAGCATGCAGTTAAGGCATCACTGGCAAATATGATGTTGCTCTGACTTCAATACAAAAGCGTACCTGTAGGTTATCAATGGTGATAGACCCATCATGAGGCCAGAATTGAGGTGGCGGTCTGGTGAGGGCTTGAGCTGCCCCTTCTGTGGGCTGACTGGTGTATTCCACCATGCGCTCAACCGCGTTCATGTTCACCTCTAGATCTGTTGCCTGCAATGCAGCATTTACAGATCTGAAAAGGCTATGATGAAAGGCTGCATCTTATACAGTGTCCAGAGGTAAAGCACAAGCTGGCAAAGCTGTCTGTCTCTACTTAATAATGCAATTTTATGCCTTTTGGCTGTGCAACAATAGCACAAAGAGACAATGTCCAGGTACACAGTGAGTTGGCATGTGAACCATAGTTCGACAGCAAGCTTTCACACCAGCTGAAAGAAGCTGCTGCACCTTCTTTCTACTGATGTCAAAAAGAGCAGGCAAGAGGTGCAGAGTCATCGTGACACATCACAGCAGAAAGAACAGCTCCGCAAGACAACATGCAGCAGGCATCAGACTTATCTCACCATGCGCACAAACCAGGAGAGGTTGTCTGTAAGGTTGATGGCGGAGGTAATAGCCAGCCCTGCCAGACCGGCATTCACTGGCAGAACCGCTGACACTGTCACAGCAGTAGCAAACACCACTGTGTTGCTGATGAAGTCAATCCTGATGGCCAACCATCTGTTCATGATCTGCAACAAGGTCAGAATTGATGCAAGGGTCACATGCTTTGCTTCAATGGCGATGCATAGACAGTAAATGCGCACGCACAATTGGTAGTGTCAGCCAGCAAACCGTCTGCAGCGCTTCAAACATGATTAGCGCTACATATGGTCAACAGATGGTACAAGTGATACGTTTTATACGCAAAAGTCACTGTCAAACTGAGAGACAGCAGGGGCCAGCAGCACTGCGGAGCACAGATGCTGCATGCATCTGCATGCTGTTGCTACATCGAGGAAAGAAACAACAGTCAACACAGAATTTGCCCTGGGTTGGTCAGCAAGCAGGCAGCAGTTCACCTGCATGGGCCACCAAGCTCTGTTGCTCTGGTCAATCAGGCCCTTATTCTGCTCACCAAACAGGTGCTGCTTCTTGAATGCCCTCAGAGTGATGAGGCCAGACAAAGTCTCACTGAACTTGCTGAAAATAGGAGACAAGGCAATGGAATCAAGCCTTTTGAGCTCCCTGTTTGTAGCTATATACAGATTCTGAACTTTGAGATAGCCAAAAGCCAGAGGCACTGCCACAAACAGGACCGCTGGAGTGACAAAGAGAACAACTGCAAGGGCTCCCAATGCTGAAGCCAAGCAGTCCACCACCTCCAGCACCTGCAAGATCAGCCTTATTTGGCGTGTTGTGCATATACACTACACATGTACGCTTTGCAAGCAAAACACTGCACATATATGCTTAGCAAGCAAAACAGCCAACAAGTGTGACATCACTAGGCAAGGGCGGCGATGCCAGTGCAATCAGCGCTTATCAGGCAATTGCAGCAATTGCCATGTTGAATAATGACAGACTCCCAAGGCTGTCAATTGAAGCAGCAGCAAAGAAGTGACGATTGACCCTGCAGCAATACTTGATGAACACTGAATCAAGTTCCAAAACACAAAGCAGCATACTGAGATCTAGACATCTGCTTTTGATAAATGTGACCGTTGCTGATGAAGCAGTACCTGTGCAAGGCAGTGCCACCATACGCTGCTGGTACAGTCCTGAATCATTGCAAAGGACATGAAGACTCACCAGTTTCAGTAGTTCGACATCAACAGCTTCTGTGTCCTTGGTAAACCTGTTGAGCAGCCTGCCCAAAGGCTGGCTGTCAAAGAAGGCCATGGGCAGAACAAGCACATGGCTTAACAGCTGAGCATGCATCTTTTTTGATGCCACATAGCTACCCCACACACCAATCACATTTCTTACCACATTGGCCACCATGAGCGACAGTGAAAAGGCAACATAGATTTTGAGGTAGTACTGTGCTGCCTGAGGGTGCGCTGATGGGTTGATGCCCTGCAGATGCGAAATTCATCTTGACAAATACATAGACTGCATCTGCATACACAGGGTTCGGCAATATGCATTTTCGTAGAGGCATACCAGCAGCAATAACTCTACACTACGTCCAAGACAAGAGCCACGAGAATGTGGCTACAAGCACTCTGCAGTGCAAGAGAAATAGCTGCTCAGGAGCGCGCTGACAAACTCATAGTTGGCCATGCATGCTGATGCAGTACATGCAGCAAGCAGTGCAGTGCAGGCATGACGTCAGAAATGAAAAGCTGCAAAACAACATCCTGGCCAGCGCGCCAAACATGTCTCAAGGCAACCATGACTTTCACACCATTCCAGTCACATCAGAACTCACCGCCTCAGCATTGGCATTGCTCCACACAGACAGCCACCAATTCTGCAAGCCATAAAATGACCGCTCCACTACTGCCAACAACAGCAGCAGTATTGGCAGGATATACAAGGCGCCCCATGCCCTGGCATAGATTCTGTAGGTCTCAGTATCTACTTTGCCCACATTTCTGCCTTCTACCTGAGGAAAGCAGGACAGGCCGTGATCAATGTGTGCAGACAATTCTTGCATTTCAACGGTCTGCATCAACCTATGTAATTACATGCAAGTACACGCCGCAACCCTGTACAGTGCTACTTGCAAGCAGGCAAACTGCTATGCCGCTTGTCCATCGTCCGCCATCAGTGTTGGATATGAGTGACGTACCTTCATGATGCGGCCTTTGTCATCTGCCTTGATGTCCAGCACATCATGAGGGCTGTCAACATCAAGTTTATCACCAACAGGGCTGCGAGCTTCAGTTGCCTCGGTCACAGGCTCTGACATGCCCTCGGTCAAGCCAGCTTTGCCAGCGGCTCTAAAACCAGTCTGCACAGCTCCTAGTGACAAGCCCGGTGTCTCAGCTTCAGATTGCTCTTCCTTGTGATTTTGAAGCATCAGGTTTTGGCTCAGAAGGTGCACTGGGTCTTCAAGCTTGTCTGATAGCAAGGTGCTGGCTGAATTGGCCAACAGTGGGACAGACTGAAAATCATCCGGCTGTGACTGATGTTGCTGCTTGGCTGAAACAGTCAGTTTGCTTTGACTCTGCTGTGCATCTGCATGCTTCTCAGCAGATCCAGACCCATGTGTATCTGGCTGACCGTTGAGATCATCTATAGAAGGTGCATGTTGATGCTGATGTTGAGGGGAGGGGGCGTGGCTGGGTGACTTGTGAGGGGTGCCAGGAGCAATGTCACTACTGGCAGAAGAGAAGTTGCTGAAGCTGCTGGTGGAGGGGATGCTGGCCTGGTGCAACTCCACCCCTTGCGCCACCAAATCTTCATACCTGCACGGGTACATGAGATGTGCCAAATATGAAGAGCTGTTTTGCGAAAGAAGCGCACATAGCTTGCTATTTTTCACCAGGATGTGCTTTTGTATGTCAGCATGTGCCTTGGGTGCTGCAATGCTCTTGCAGATTATACACTCTCAGTAATGCAGGTATCCAGATGCAGGAAGTGCTATATTTTGACAGCTGGACAGCAGTGCTGGTAGTAGGCTCCATGTAATCCTTGTACTTTCATGGTCATGCATTGCAGAAGATTCCGCACCTGCCCTGATGACTGATGCCCCCAGTATCCATGACAACAACCCAGTCAGCTGCCGACAGATACTGCATCTGGTGGGTGGCCAGGATGCGTGTCCTGTCTCCAAGCAGGCCACAAATGCAGCTCTGGAAGATATGGGCACCCACATGTGCATCAACTGCACTCAGAGGGTCATCCAGGAGAGCAATGTCTGACTGTGTGTAGCATGCCCGAGCCAAAGCAACTCGGTGTCTTTGCCCTCCACTCAAGTTCACACCCTTCTCACCTGTGCATGTCAAGTGCCACTTTGTGCCAGGTCATGTCAAGCTCAGACAACATTTTGTCTAGAAATCAGCAGCAAAAGCAAAATCAGCTCTGTGTCGGCGACAATCAGCTTTGTATCGGCAGCAGCAAAGGACACATCTGGCAGTGTGGCTATGCCGCCAGCAGCTGCAGGAATGTTGTTCACTGTGCCACCTTGCTACGCTCTGTGGCACAACATCAACGGATCAAGACAGAGACTGTACCTATTTCTGTCTGGTCGCCAGCAGGCAGCAGCTCCAGATCAGGCAACAGGGCACAGGCCTGCAAGACCTGGCTGTAGCGCTCCTGATCAAATGGCAAGCCCATCAAAATGTTGTCCTGTAGGCTGCAGTTCTGAATCCAGGGATCTTGAGCTGTGTAGCTGGTGTTCCCATGTACCTGCGCCACAGGCTGACTGTGATGGTATGTTTGCGTTTAAGACGAGCTTGAGCCAATGTGATGCGGTCACACAGCATGCTGGGAAAGCCACTGAGCCCCAGACAGCATGGCATATCCCCACTTGCCTTGCTGACAAGACTGGGGGTTGTGCACAGATCTGTTTCAAACAAAGTCTTATTGAGGCAAAGAGAAATACAAAGCGCAACTTCAGCTCAAGAACAGGAGCACATACTCAGATACAGTGTGAAGGTGATACTACACGTCGCACATGGCAATCAGCGTCATGCGCTGGCCACAATTGCCAGCTAGCTGTGCGTGCTAGAGAAATGCTGAGTGTGTACCAGCATCACACATAAGTAGACTTAACAGATAGCAATAAGAGATTCAGGCTCAAATGCAGGATGCGTGCTGACCTCAAAACTGCCACCTCTTGCATGCAGTTCCCCAAGCAGTGCAGCAATCAGGGAGCTTTTGCCTGAGCCCACCACCCCCACCACCATAACCAGTTGACCCTTTGTAGCCTCCAGCGAGATGTTGTGCAGGGCAGGAGGCATATCCCGCTCCCAAGCAAATGAGGCCCACCTTGCTCTGACTGCAACCTGCCCCTCGTCAGCACCATCCAGCTGAGGCTGCTGCACAATCTCTTCTTCCTGCATCACATGTGGATGCCATGTCGGGCAAACATTCAGCTGAGCATACAGGATACCACGTTCTGGTGGTCAATGTGGTTCCATAAGGAGCCCAAGACATGTTGCTGTGCAACAGCGCAAATAAGGCTCTGAAAAAGCGCAGCTGTTGATGTTGAGCTTCAGCCAGCAGATGTGTCTTGCCGTGTCCAGTACAACAGTTTGTTCAACTGCAAGCGAATTGGCAGCAAAAATACTCTGCACCCTCCTTTCTGCCAGCACTGAAACAGATGAACAAGCTTGATTGTTGAGCACATTTGGTGTGCAATGCCCAAATCCAGCAGAAGCCTTCATCACAAAATGGCAAGTCATGCAAACTCTGACCTGCATAAAGCGCTGCATGCGCCCTAGAGCTACCCAACCATTGATAAACTCCATGAGGTACCATGGCAGCATGGTGATGGGAAATCTGAGCAGATTGAACAGCGCCAAGGCTGGGAAGGCCACTGCAGGAGTCAAGGCATAGCCCTGTGCAGTGTACACCGTAAAGGCTGCCAGCGCAATGAGAATGGGTGTAGACCCAAACACCAAGGACTGTATCACTTCAAGATAGGCCACACGTCGGATCTGAGTCAGCTCTAGATGGCGCAAGGAGAGGATACGCTCCTTGAAAGACTGCTCCCAGGCATATAGCTTGATAGCTTTTATACCTGCAGCAATGTGATAACTCAACAAACAGATGCATCATATCCCGGTGCTAAAGCCTTCAGCACATGCTGCATTTGCTCAGGCTAGGGCGGATCAAACCTGTTTGACCTATATAGATTGATTGTCACAACAAGCAGCAGTGATGGCCACCCAGGATGCAACAGCTCCGAGCTGTTGCCCAGGTGCCCTAAAGCATGCAATGCAAAGGCATCAAGCCACGTGAGATGGGACACAGACCTGACAGCACTTCCCCTGTTAGCTTGACCCTGGCATCTGTGCGCTCCACAACTTGCAGACGGATTCTGGTTTGCAAGCGGCCCACCCAGATGCTGAGGGGGATGACAGAGAGGGTCACCCCCAGCCCGGTCATGGCTGATTGCCACGTCAGCATACGGATCAGCAGCGCCATGAGTACCACTATCTGCAAGCATACAGTCAGATTGCAATGCATGCTGGTCTTGGGGCATAGAGGCTATTTGCATTGTCAGAACTGCGCACAGCAAGACTCTTGGGCAGCAATGTAAGTTTTAAGGGCTGAAGTACATCTGCATGTCATTGAGGACCATCAACAGCGCATAGCTGCTGGGTGTTTGTGCAGAGGTCCTGATCAACAAGACGATACAAAGGCAGACAAGTGAAGTCCGGCTGTTTGCTGAAGTTGCAAGCCCACCTGAAAAGGTGAATTCCACAAGGTGTGGATGTGTACTGGCATCATCCAGACCTTGTTGGCATCATTACTTTGCAGGTTGACGACAGTGCCTACTCCCCTGGCATTGCGTACATCAATCCCCAGCCTGAGAGACTTCTGATACAGCATGTCCAACAAGTCGACCTGCAATGCATTGGAAGCAGATATTACCCAGCTGCCAGCCTTCACAAATGTGAAATGAGATGAGTGTCATGTGTTGCAGGAAGTGAGCAACATGACAGCATCAGCTGAACATGATTAGCATGCTCATGAGTTGCAGATATGCACCAGTTTCTTGAAATGTGTTGTTGCTGAGTCTGCCGCATATCTCAACAAGATAGGCATGATATTTGCTGTATTGCCTGCATCTATCTCTTTGACAGCAATCAGGCAAGGTACGTCTGTGCCTGAGCAGCATTCTGTGCCTTCACAAAAGTCAGCATAGCAGAAAAAGAGATCCCATCAATTCAAGAGCACACATATAGCCAAGCATTGCAGGGTGTCACCTTGACATGGAGAGCTGTGTGCAAGCCTGTGAAGAAGTAAAAATTCATGATGAGGCTCTGCCCTGTGTTGATTGCATACATGGCAAATGAGAACAATAAGCCCCACCCTGCACACAATCATATGACCATGCTTCAGCTGAAATGAGAAACATGTCCAAGTGGGTATGATGCAGCAGAGATACTTTATACAAACATGCAAGATAGCATCTGAACGACAAGTCACTGGGACTTGTCATTAACATGCAAACATTGTTCATTATTTGTCAGACAAGCCCACCCAAAAGTACATACCAAATATCGACCGTATCAAGACATGCCAGCTTCCTGGAAAACATGTCTTTGTGACATTCTGTCAATCCTATAATTTGACCACCAGCACAATTCAGTGTATTGCAGACACCTGATCAGCATCTGCTATCTGCATTGACTGACAAGGAATTGCGCAAGCCAGAGGCATTGTCGTTTTAAACATAAAGTGATGCTGCATACACCAACAACAGTCTCACATAGGGCAGCTCCAGCTTCAAGATGCCCCAGAAGCTGCTGTAGGAGGAAGGGCCCTGTCCAGGCACACGCATTCTGCATCAGGCGGAAACCTGCTGCAGTCAGCAGCCTGCGCCAATGCACAAGCCACAGTGCGCGCAACAAACGGCCCTGCAAACAAGCATCATGAAGTTGGTTGAAGCACAGAGCGTCTAGATTGCAATTTGTGCATGCTGATGGCTGATGTCCAGCACAAACACACAGACATTGTGATGTTATTGCAGCAGCACAGGTCAGACAGCAATCAAGATGTTATATTGAATGGACAGGCTCATATAAGAAGCTGTGTACATGCCAAAACCTTGTTTGATACAACTATGATTGCTTACGTGTGGCGCATTGATCGAGTCCTTGGTCTTCAGCAGGGCAGCTTGGAACTGATCTGTGACTGGCACTGCCTCATTCTTGCGCGCCATATCCCACAAATGCTCTTGATGCAGAGGCTGCTTATACCCCAGTTTGATGAGGCCGCTTGCATAGGAATAGGTAAGAGTCGACCACCAGCTTGCTCCTTCCTCAGGGCTCCACCTGTCTTGGCTGGTCCTGTCAACTTGCCAATCTGATGTGCCTATTTCACTATATGTTGCAGAACCGCTCAAGCGCTGCAAGAGTCTATGAACGAGCCCTGAGCTCTGAGGCTGTTGCTCATTTTGGACTTCGAAGTGCTCAAAAGGCGGCATTTACGCTGGTTACATAGACAAAGTGCTGGCAACTTGGAAAACAAGCTTGTGCAGCGCTGCTGAAGCTAGCGTACAGCAAGGTCGCTGCGAGCTACAGACGCGGGGTTCGTAGAGTAACGGTCGGGCACAGCTCCAAGCACTGACTACACATTGTTGAAGCTGTGTTACACTCCAGAACTGTCCTAAGTGAACGCTACAAAGGCACCGCCAGAGGAGGGAGAGGAGGCATGGATCGAGATCAGGTGACGCCCGTCGCCCGACACCGACTTCGCGGGACGCCGCAAATAGCCTGACGTCTGTCTGAGGACTATATGTCACATTGCGCGATTGCAATTTGCGCCGCGCTGAACGCACAGCGACGCATACACTCCTGCCTAACACGACATTACACTACTGCCATCACATGGGTGCAGAAGGCTTGAGGCTCAGAAGTTGTCATAGAACTTGACGACCATATGCGTCCTGGAACCGAGCGGAGCTTAAAATTTTGGTTGCAATGCCCGAGCTTAAGCGTGTAATGCGCTATCCCTCATAATGAAGGTTGCTTGAAAGTCCGTTAGCGTTATCACTAAACACCAACTGCAAGGATCCGGACAAGCTGAAAGCTTTGTACAATCTGAAAGCTTGGTAACATGTTACCATATCTTCCAAGCAATCATGTTCAGACCAAACGAGACTTGAGTACATTGCATTGCAGAGCAATCAGGAATGTGACTTCAACTCTTCAGAAGCAATGCGCGTGACGACTTTGAAAGCTCATCTACAGAGAAGATCACAATACAAATATTTACATTAATGCTTGGGGCCACAAAAGCGGCTGGCTTATGAAATCTGCAACTTGATTGAGCAAAAGCAGAACTTTGCCAATGCATATGTATAGTCCTTGTGCAGCTGCAAGGCCATGCATGAACAGCTAGTTTGAACGGTCGGGTGCCAATGGGCAACATGTATTATGCTTGTTACAGCAAGCCCCGCACAACATCATGAGCAGTTTCAGTCACAAGCTTGTCACTTCCCCTTACCAACATGATTACGTTCATTGACAATATGAATGCGTGCATGGTAATGTCGCTTGCTTCTCAAAAGAGGTCCTTGCAAGTCAAATACCATGGGTGCATCTTTGATTTAAAGCGACGTAACATTGAAAGCACTTTACTCAAGGACCTTTTGCCTAAGCGAACTCGAGATTCATGTGTGAGCGGCATGAGAAACCTCACTCAAGCTTGCCACGTGATCATTAGCTTAGTCATGCCACCTCCCTAGACACTCTCGACACTCGGTGACATTGGGGTCTAGTGGATGCGCATGCTCCAAACACATTTCGAGAGCTGCCAAGCATCACGTATGGACTCACGAGCACGTGAAGCCGCTCACGTGTCACCTTATTCAAAGCTAGGGTCTCAAAAACCCTCACCCTCAAGTTGGCTTGCAAAATGCCAAAATCTAACTATGGGTAGAAGAAGAGTAACATAGAGGTTGGGTAAACAATCACCACGTGACAACAATGTAATGCAATGCATCGCACCAAGCTCAAACTGGTTTGTTACGGAATTCCAATTGAAACCTTCAAGCTATTGCATGTGACGCGTTACAAAATTTACAATGTTTGCAATATACTACTCTACGGATCGGATGCCGAACCAAAGGCTCTTGTGCGTTCACAGCATCTAAAGCCGCATCATCCATTCAGCCGTTTCCAGCATCCGCACCTCTTCTTCTTGCTTGTTCCATGGGAGCAACCACCATTTGACTCCGAATCTCTTAGCGCGCTGCTTGTGCGCTTGGAATAGCTCCCCATAGGTTAGCACATTGCTCATACCCTTGCAGTGCAGCCTCCATTGTTGTTGATGCTAAGAATCTCGCAGCATGCGCCTTCTTATACCGTGATTTGCTGTTATGAAATGCGCCAGTTATGGGAGCACTAAAACCCTACGCCTGCAAGCCTCGCTTATAGCCCTTAAGGGAAGCTTACCAAAAACCAGGTTGCTTCATTTAAGCAAGCAAACCTTGCTTGCTAAGTGTGCCACTTCATATGCACATGGTGTAACATGTAGGGACCACGTGGGTGGCACCACCTTGGTTCACGTGGGTTGTGCCATGTGGCATGGCTACAAGAAGTTCTGAGAATCCGAGACCTTTCAAGAGGTGATGTAAAGCCCTGCTTGGTGGCCTTGCTTTGGGCTTGAGCACATGGCGCATGGCATGCACTTGTGGAAATACAAGTCATGCATGCGTGTTGAGCCATACCTCACAATTCCAAGTGTACTTGACCACTCCCTAACCCTTCGTCGGAAACGGCAGTGCCATTTGCAGCTATGATGGGTTGGTGCTGGGCTGAGCACAGGGTGCCATGACATGATTAGGCAGTGCTAACACTATCTGGCTGGCTGGGTTATTTTTCAGGTCATTGAAGGCTGCCAGCATGTCAGCAGGGGTGATGACTCCCAGCTGCTGCAGGGCCTTGCAGCAAGCTGCGACGGTGACAATGGTGCCTCGTGATGCAGCATTGCTGAGCCCACCCAATTTGGACAGCATGACTTTGTCATCAACATCAAGCNNTCTGGCGTGCCGACGGTTGGACATGACAACCAGCTGAATTGCTTGAGGAGTGCTGATCTGCACTAGCTGATAGGTGTATTCACACCCAAGCATTGCTGCAGCCTGCAGCAAAACAGCTCATGTCAGCATGATAACCTGTGACTGTCACCTGACCAGAAGTGGCCACCTCTGAGTGCAACGCAGACAAATCAGGCACAAGCTGTGCAACCCATGTGCACTCATATACAAGTGGCTAACAGTGGTGCACTGTTGACTTGGGCAGTATGATCTACAATGTGCTGCAGTATTAGTGCAATGACAACAATGTTCAACAAGATAGATCAGCCACAGCTGGCATGTCTGCAGCAAGCGGTGGCATGCATGCAAAGCGACAAGCTATGCACAGGCTCAGGGACCATTGGACATGCTTGCAGCACAGTGTGTATGCACATGGGATCACATATCATGGCATGTGATGAGGAGCAGCACCTTGTTGCAATGTGGCAAACTTGAGATGAGCTGTCCGGCACCCCTGCAATCAGCGGGTCAGCCAAGACTGTGCTGCATTTGTGCTGTGATGGGCTATTTTGCTGTTGCAAGCAGCTGGGGAACTGCAGTCTGTCAATTGAGGCAGTTGCCTACAGCATACTGTACAAGTATGTTGGTTGATGCCATTTGACTTTGTTTGACCAAGATAGCGCAACGCATGCACGAAAGCACAGCTTAACTGCTGATGTGCCGTCTTGAAAGGTTGTGAGGCATCAAGCAGCATGCATAAAATGAGCCTGAGCAATGCGGACAACACATGTTCAGGGCACACTAGGTAAGCCTAACAGTCAGTCATAAGATGTTGCTACAATAGCCACCTCTTGGTGAGCGGTGGCAAATGGGTTGCACAAGGAGCTTTGTATTCTCACTATACTGTTTGTAGGTGCATGCCGTGCCATCATACCTGCTGACAAGGGCAGTTGCTGTAGCTGAGATGTAGGCTGAGGTGGTCAAGAGGGGTTCACGCAATACTTGGACCCTGCAAGGCACATCACAAAAGCTCAGAGCTGATGGTCACATCATAGACATGTGTTGCAATCATACACATCATGCTGAAAAAGTGTTTACCCTGCTCCTAGCATAAAACCCTAGTTTCAGTGAAGGTTGAAGGTACCAACCAGCAACGTGGCAAACTGTAATGAGTTGTTGCTCCTTTGCTGCACAAGCCTTCTTCACACCCAAACAAGGTGTCTAATTGCCTCAGAGCAAATGTGCAGCTATGAGGGTTTGTGTTTAGGGTTTAGGGTTTACGGGTTAGGGTTTAAGGAGTAGTATTTACAAAACCAAGGCCAACTGGACAGACACTTGCAGGTTGCTGCTGCATGCAAGGCTTCAGACCACACAAGTGCTTGTGCACAAAAGAGT